>CABHPP010137610.1:0-50576 GCA_902168425.1 Peromyscus attwateri | reverse complement strand
AGAAAGAAAGAAAGAAAGAAAGAAAGAAAGAAAGAAAGAAAGAAAGAAAGAAAGAAAGGAAGAAAAAGTTCTTTAGTCATGAGAATTAAGTAACAATGAATATGTGAAAAATTCTGTGTGGTCCGTGTATACTTCATAAATGAAAGTGATTATGATTACTCTTGATAAGTAGGGCAATTCTGTAAAACAATATATGTATGCATGTGTGTTTGTGTGCATGTGATTGTGAAGGCCAGAGACCAACACTGTGTATCTCCTTCAATTTCTCTCTACCTTATTACTTGAGCTAGGGTCTCTCACCTAACTTGCATCTCATAAATTAGGCTAAGCTACTTGGCCAATGAGCTCCAGCAGTCCTCCTTTTTCCATTCTTCCAGTATTGTGACTACAGATACATTCCACCACACTGGCTTTGTGCGGGGGTGCTGAGGATTCAAACACAGGATTCATTCTTATGCAGTAGGCATTTTACCAACTAAGCCATCTTCCTAGCCTTATGACTAGGACATTTATATCTTTCCTTCCCATAAGTCAAGTCCATCAGGTGCTGTCATATCTCTTGAAGGCAACTGGATTGAGATTCTCTATCATCCATCCATCCATCCATCCATCCATCCATCCATCCATCCATGCATCCAGCTATCTCTCTGTTTTTCATTCTCTGCCTTCCTCCTTTCCTCCCTCCTCCCTCTACTTTCCCTCACTCTATTCTCTCACCTTCTCTTCCTCCCCTTTATCTTTCTTCCCCTCCCCCTCCTCCCCCTCTTGCTTTTTCTTTCCACTTTCTATTCCTCCTTCTGGTGCTACATTGGTGCTTGTTACATAACATGTATACCAGGTGCTACAGTGGTGCTTGGTATATAGCATGTATATTTAAGGTTTTATAGTGGTGCTTGATACATAATTAGGCCCATGTGTTTGCTTTCATTATTAGCATTACTACCACCTGTGTTTAAATATAGATCTCTTGTATTTCATTCCTGTCGGCAAATTAATATATTTATGTTTTTTTTCAAGTTTTTCCACATTCTCACCAAATACTATTATACAAGGGACAAGAAAAGATAATGTGAGTGATAAAAGTATTATTGTAGCCATTCTAATTTGTATTGAAATAATAGTTCATTATGGTTTGATTTTCATTTCTCTGATGAATAGGATGTTGAGCATCTTGTCACAATCTCATTATCTATTTATGTATCTTATTTAGAGAAATGTGTTTAAGTTTTTACCTATATTTTAATTGTGCTGTCTTTTAATATTTTTTAATTTATGTATATTGGTTTGAATAAAAATGACCCCTCATAGACTCATATATTTGAATGCTTAGTCATCAGGGAGTGGCATTATTTTAGAAGGATTAGGAGGCATGGCCTTATTGGAGTTGGTGTAGCCTTGTTGGAGGAAGTGTGTCACTGGGAGTAGGCTTTGGGGTTTCAAAAGCCCATTTCAGGCACAGGCTTTCTCTCTTTTTTTTCTCTGCTGCTTGTGTATCAGTATTTAGAACTCTCAGCTCCAGTGCCATGCTTACCTGCATGCTACCATGCTCCTTGCTACAAAGATAATGGACTAACTCTCTGAAACTGTAAACAAGCCCTCAAACAAGTACTTTATTTTATAATAGTTGCTATGGTCATGGTGTCTCCTCACAGCAATAGAAAAATGACCAAGATAGTGTGTGTATGTGCCTGTGTACTACATGTGTGCAGGTGCCTGCTGAGACTAGAAGATATCAGATCTGCTAGAACTGTATTTATAGACAGTTGTGAGCTGCCTGATATGGATATTAGGAATTGAATTCTGGTCCTCTGCAAGAACAGTAACACTCTTAACTGCTGAGTCATCTGTCTGTCCCAATTGAGTTCGTCTTTAATTTTTTTAATTGTTTGAGAGTATTATACTTTTATATGATTAATTTTAGTAATTTTCAGTCCCATTCCTCTCCATTATACACATCTCTCACTTCTTAATAATACCCCTTCTTATTTTTATCTCTCCTTTTTGTGTGTAGTATACTGTGTTTAATTACAGTTTCTTGTCTGAGCATGAATGGAACATTTACTCATAATTTAAAGTCTTCACAGCAATTGAAAAAAAAAAGAATCTTAACAGGAAATAGAAAAGGCCTCAGATAACCAAAGAAATTCTGCATAATATGAAACTAATGGAGGTATCATAATACTTGTTTTCAAGTTATACTACAGAGCCATGCTAATAAAAACAGCATGATAATGTCACAAAAATAGATGCATAGATCATTGGAGTAGAATAGAGGACCAAGATAGCAGTTCATATGATGATAGTCAACTTGATTTTTTACAGAGATACCCAAAATACACATTGGAGAAAAGACAGCATCCTCAACAGATAGTGCTTGGAAAACAGGATCTCTGCATGAAACTTCACACTTATTTCACACATTGCACAAAAATCAATTCTGAATGGATCAAACTCTGAAACCACTATAGGATAGAATACAGAATATATTTAGATATAGGCATAGGTAGAGACTTTATGAAGAGGACTCTAGATGCTCAGTAAATAGGTCAATAATTAACAAGTGAGACCTCATGAAATTCAAAAGCTTCTGTACTGCAAAGGAAATCGTCAATTTAGTGAAGGAGCAGCTTAAAGAATAGGGGGAAACATTCATGCAAGCTATACATCTGAGAGACTTTTAATGTCTAGAGTATATAAAGAGCTTAAGAAATTACACTCCAAGAAGGCATTCAACCAGGTTTTAAAGAAATGGTCAATGGAAATGAACAGAGGGTTCACAAAAGAAGAAACAAAATAGATAAGAAATTCCTTTAAACCCCATTCCCTATGGTGCAATGCCTTACTCAGCCTTGATGCAGGGGGAAGGGACTAGGTCTGTCCCCAACATGGTATGACAGCCTGTGTTGACTACCCAAGGGAGGCCTCACCCTTTCTGAGGAGAGGATGGGAGCAGGATGGGAGTAGGTGTGGAGGAGCTGGAGAAGAGGAGGGAGGGGGAACAGGGGTTGGTATGTAAAAGGAAAGAAAATTTTTTAAATTAAAAATTATATATAAAAAAGTGTTTGGCACTCTTACCCATCAGAAAAATGGAAATTAAAACAATCTTAAGATTTCATCTTATTCAGTTTAGAATAGCTATGATCAAGAAAACAAATAATTATTAATGCTGGCAAGAATATGGGGAAAATAGAGTCTTTATTCACTGTTGGTGGGAGTGTAAACTAGTGCAGTACCTATTGAATTCGTCTAGATTCCTTCAAAAGCTAGCAATAGTACTTCCATATGACTCAGCTATAACACTGCTGGACATGTAAACCATAGGACTCCATTTCCCCAATGGATATACCCTTGCTTCCATGTTCATTGCTGCTGTATTCACAATGTAGTGAAAATGGAACCAGCCTATGTATCCATTTCTGCTTTGTTCAAATATTTGTGATGAAGTTCATGTCTAATACTCAAAATAACCTTGAAAAATATTTTATCATGGTAAGTGTCCCCCATAGGTCTCAGTTTGAGATGCTGTTAGGGGAAGATTGTGAAACTTTGGGGAGACAGAGGTTTGCTAAAGGAATTAAGTCACTAGGGTGGGCTTTGAGTATTTAAAGTCTTGTTCTGCTTTATGTTTTTTCTTTGCTTCCTACTTGGGGTTAAGGATGTGAGCTCTCAGCTTCCTACTCCAGCACCATGCTGACTGCTTGCTGATAAACCTTCCCAGCATGATAGGATCTTATTTCTCTGGAAAGTTAAGCCAAAATATACTGTTTATTCTCTAAGATGAAGAATGGGAGTGGAAGAAGGGGGTATTTTATCATAGCAACAGAAGAGTAACTAAGACACAGTTTTACAACTATGGAAACCTAGGATAACGATGATGAAGTGACTTTTAGAAGATTATAGGGTTCGGTCAAGGTGTACAGAAGAAGGTTGTATACTTAGAAAGCAGTGGATAAATACTGTTGTGTAAAGTTGAGTTTTGTTCCCGGATTTCCATAATGTTTCATTATACTTTTTCACCATACTTTTACAAAGCTGACTAGTCAGCTCTTTAAAAAATATTGGTTAATCTGATTTCTTTCAATTGCTCAATGACAGAGGAATTGCATATCTGGAAATGCAAGAGAATATATTGTTATAATTTAAAAAGCTAATGAACTATTGTTTTGTAATGTGGCTTTAATATTTAAATAAAGAATTATAAAGTGAAATTAAATTATTTCTACATGAAAACCTTCATAAGATAGGAAATATATGGTAATTAGAATATTAGGTGAGGCTGACAACTTTGCAAAGTTCCATGTTATATTACCCTATATTAAAGATGTTAGATTTCTAAAGTGGGTATTTCAGATATCTGTTCTTAAGTAGTACTGTGTAATTGAAGTAACATAGACTCCTGCCTGCTCTTTTAGGTCTGCTTGGAATTTTTTGTATTGTTTTCTTAATTTTCATTGACAATTTTATGTTCACTGAAACAGATATTGTTTTACTCTATAATTATGAGGATCTCTATAGTTCTAAATATAATGCATGAATGGAGGTAGATGGTCTTTGGTCTTGGTCCATAATTCTTTGTTCCCTTTGTGAAAATAGCAACATGTTAATAGCCTTGAATATTCAGACTATTCATTGCAGGACAGATAGTATGTTAAATGGTAAAAATCTACCATCAGAATAACTATGATTCTCATTCTACATTGGGTAAGAAAAGCAAAATAATTGACTCAAGAAATAGCCAGATATTGATGGAAATCTTAGTTGCAGCAGCATAGTTTTTCATTTTAAAAATGCAATAAACAATATATTGGAAAATATAAAATGATATTATTAAAAAGACAAAAGCCACTGTTCATAACCTTATCAAAAATAACCAAGTTATGCCTGCTTCATTCATGAACCCATTGCAACTATGGTTGCCTACATAAGGCCTGTGTAAGATCAAGCCAGTAACCTTCTGGCATGGAGGGGGATGGGCTTATGAGTGCCCATCCCAACAGAGAAATAATGGACAATTGATATCTGCCAGGACAGGGAGAATCAGTTATTGAAGATGTGGCTTCTGGGAATTGAACCCAGGTCCTCTGGAAGAGCAGCCAGTGCTCTTAACTGCTGAGCTATCTCTCCTGCCTGGTCAGCGGTGGCACACACCTTTAATCCCAGCACTTGGGAGGCAGAGCCAGGTGAATCTCTGTGAGTTCAAGGCCAGCCTGGTCTACAGAGTGAGATCCAGGATAGGCACCAAAGCTACACAGAGAAACCAAAAAAGAAAAAAAAAAAAAAAAGATGTGGCTTCTGGTAGGTCACCATACTCTAGTGGCCACACACCCATAGGTATATGGGCAGCATAAAGAAGAAGAAGAAGGAAGAGGAGGAGGAGCAAGGAGCAAGGGGGAGATGAGGAAGAGGAGGAAGAGAAGCAAGAAAAGGAGGAGGAGGAGGGGAAGGAGGAGGAGGGGGAGGAGGAGAAGAAAGTAGATGAATAAGAAATGAAGTTGAGAAGGGGTAGGAAGAAGGGAGAGTAGGTAGGGGTTGTAATGAGGGATTATGGGATGAATATGATCAACATCTGCTTTATGCATGTATAATATTCTCAAAGAATTAATAAAATATTTTAAATAGCCAAGTTATGTTATTATAGCTTTACTTTTTTTCATAGTGTCCCATACGTTTGGGTATGTAGTATATCATTTTCATTGAATTCTAAGAAGTCTTTAATTTCTTTATTTCCTCCTTGACCCACTGGTGATTCAGTTGACCATTATTCAGTTTCCATGTGATTGTAGGCTTTCTGTAATTTCTGTTGTTGTTGAAATCTAACTTTAAGTCATGGCAGTCCAATAAAATACAGGAGGTTATTCCAATATTTTTATATCTGTTGAGATTTGCTTTGGGACCAGTATGTGGTTGATTTTAGAGAAGGTTCAATGGGGTGCCAAGAAGAAAGTATATTCTTTTTGTTTTGATGAAATGTTCTGTAGATATCTATTAAGTCCATTTGAGTCATAACATCTGTTAGGTCTCTTATTTCTCTGTTAAGTTGCAGTCTGGCAGATCTGTCCATTGATAAGAGTGGAGTGTTGAAGTCTCCCACTACTAGTATGTGGGGTCTGATGTATGATTTAAGCTTTAGTAATGTTTCTTTTACATATATGGGTGCCCTTGTATTTGGGGCATAAATGTTCAGAGTTGAGATTTCATATTGGTGGATCTTTCCTGTGATTAATATATAATGCCCTTCCCAATCTCTTTTGATTGACTTTAGTTTGAAGTCTATTTTGTTAAATATTAAGATAGCTATACTAGCTTACTTCTTAATTCCATTTGATTGGCAAGTCTTTTCCCAGCCTTTTACTCTGAGATGGTGTCTGTCTTTGATGGTGAGGTGTGTTTCTTGTATGCAGCAGAAGGATGGATCCTGATTTCATATCCATTCTGTTAGCCTGTGTCTTTTTATAGGTGAATTGAGTCCATTGATATTAAGGGATATTAATGACTAGTGATTGTTAATTTCTGTTATCTTTTGGTGGTTGTGTGTGTTTATTTTTCTTCTTTGGGATTTGCTGCTGTGGGGCTATCTACTGCCTGTGTTTTCATGGGTGAATCTAACTTCATTAGGTTGGAGTTTTCCTTCTAGTGCTTTCTGTAGGGCTGGATTTGTGGATAGGTATTGTTTAAATCTGGTTTTGTCTTGGAATGTCTTGTTCACTCCGTCTATGGTGATTGAAAGTTTTGCTGGGTATATTAGACTAGACTGGCATCCGTGGTCTCTTAGTGTCTGCATTACATCTGTCCAGTGCCTTCCGGCTTTCTGAGTCTCCATTGAGAAGTTGGGTGTTGTTCTGATAGGTCTGCCTTATAAGTCACTTGGCCTTTTTCCTTTGCTGCTCTTAATATTCTTTCTTTATTCTGTATGTTTATGGGTTTAATTATTATGTGGTGAGGGTACTTTTTTGGGGATCTAGTCTATTTGGTGTTGTATAAACTTCTTTTATCTTAGTAGGTATTTCCTTCTTTAAGTTGGGAAAGTTTTCTTTCATGATTTTGTTGAATATATTTTCTGTGCCTTTGAGTTGGTCTTCTTCTCCTTTTTCTATTCTTATTATTCTTAGGTTTGGCCTTTTCATGTTGTCCCAGATTTCCTGGATGTTTTGTGTTATGACTTTTTTGGCTTTGGTGTTTCCTTTGACTGACGAATCTATTTCCTCTATTGTATCCTCTACATCAGAGATTCTCTCTTCCATCTCTTGTATTCTGTTAGTTATTCCTGCATCTGTAATTCCTGTTCTTTTATTCAGATTTTTCTGTTTCCAGCATTCCCTCAGTTTGACTCTTCTTCATTGCTTCTATTTCAATTTTCAGGTCTTGAACTCTTTCCTTCACATGTTTAATTACTTTTTTATGGTTTTCTTGAAGGGATTTATTGATTTCTTCCAATTTTTGGTCTTTTTCCTCAATTTCTTTAAGGGAATCTTTCATTTCTACTCTAAAGGCATCTATCATCTTCATAAAGTTTTTTTTTTTAAGGTTGCTTTCTTCTGCTTCTTCTACATTATGATGTTCAGGTTTTGCTGTTGCAGAACTGCTCAGTTCTGGTGATGCCATATTGCTCTTTATGTTGTTATATGTATTTTTGTACTGGTGTCTTCCCAACTCTTCCTCCAATAGGTACAAGAGGTGTCTCTGAGCAAGCTGCTCTTGGTCCAATTTGTGTCTGTGTGTCAGAGGGCCACTCTGGGTCCAATCTTAGCTCTTGGTCTATTGGAACTGGCTGATTCTGGGTCTCAGTCTCAGGGAGCCACTCTTGGTCTTATCAGGGCTCTTGGTCCAATCAGAGTTGGTGGATTCTTTGTCTCAGGAAGCCTCTCTTGGTACAATGAGAGCTCTTGATCTGATGAGAGCTGGCAGATTCTGTTTCTCAGGGAGATACTGGGGTCACAGAAGGGATGGTAAGTTTGGAGTAGGGTTTGGGTTTTGCAGATTGCAGGTTCCAATGGGGGGTTTTGGTGGGGGATCCTGCCCACAGGAATCTTCCCTGCTGGCTGGCAACTAGGGCAGAGATGGGTGGGGGTTCCCAGGGACTGGTTGTGTCTCAGGGCCTAGGTCCTAGAAGTAGGACTCTCTGGGTAGTAGAAGAGTCACCCACCTCTTAGTCCAGTGAGAGATGGCAGATTCTGTGTCTCAGGAAGCCACTGGGGTTGCAGGGGGATGAGTATGTTTGGGGTAGAGTGTGGGTCTTGTAGATTGCAGGGTCTGATGGGGGATTTTGGTGGGAGGGCCTCCCTGAAGGAGTCTTCCCTGCTGGCTGGCAATTGGGGCAGAGAGCTAGTTCTATGTTTTTTGTTTTTCTTCTCAGACAGGTAGATCCATGGATGACAGACATATAGAGAGACAAAAATAGTAGAATTTTATACATTTTTGCCTTAAAAACAAGATAACATGATGCAATTTTATAGATCTATTTTTTCTTTACTTGTAGTAAATTCTATCAATATTTTATTGTTTTTAGAGGGCTCTCTGGGGATTTTTCAGGAGTTCATTATTTAGAAAATTTTAATGTATTTTACTAATACCTTAGTGTTAAAATTAAATTGAGGAATGGAGGACACTAGAAGAACATAGATCATGGAATCAACTAAGCAGGTCTCACATGAGCTCTCAGAGACAGAAATGGCAAGCATGATGCCTGCATGGGTCTACAATAGGTCTTATGTGTCTATGTTATGGCCGTTAGCATGATGTTTTTATAAAACTCCTGGGGATATATCTATGGCTCTTTTGCCTGCTCTTGAGACTCTTTTCTCCTATCGGGTAGGCTTATCGAGTCTCCATATGAGGGCTTTTGCTTTGTCTTATTGTATCTTGTTTCATCCTGTCTGGCTGTTGTTTCTTGGAGGCCTGCTCTTTCTTGAAGAAGAAATGGAGAGGGAGTGGATCTGGGAGAAAGGAGAGGTGGGGGTGAAGGAGGTGTGGAGGGAGAGGAAACTGTGGTAGGATGTCTTATGTGAGAGAAAACTTTTTTTTTTTTTTTTTGATTTTTCGAGACAGGGTTTCTCCATGTAGTTTTGGTGCCTGTTCAGGATCTCACTCTGTAGGCCAGGCTGGCCGTGAGCTCACAGAGATCGGCCTGGCTCTTCCTCCCGAGTGCTGGGATTAAAGGCGTGCACCACCACCACCACCACCACCACCACCACCACCACCACCACCCTGCGAAGACTCTTATTTTCAATAAAAAAAATTAAAAATAAATTCTATGCTAAGGAATGATATAGTAAATACTTTTATTTTCATAATGATTAACTTGTTAGATCAAATCTAAGATGTGGGATAGATATTATGTATATTGAAAACATTTTTGAACCCTATCAATAAAATGCACTTCATATTCTGTTATTTAATATTTCCTCCAATGTGCAAATCTTTCTAATTGTCTTCAAAATTAAACAATACCCTTTCCTAGTTATTAACTCTCCTTACTGGTAAGTAAGGTTAAACACTTTAAATAAGAGTAATGATAATTTGCTTTTGTTATGTAACTCTTGTATTCATGCCCCCCACTTCAATTGTGATGGTTTTCTTTCAGTTGATAGTAGTTTTAAATTAGCTTTCATTATTTGCATTTTATAGTCTATGAAGTTTGACAAATATGTGTTGGCATTAACCCACCATTATGATTTCATGCAGAATTATGGCTTCACTGCCCTTAAGTACTTTATGTTCCACTTATTCATTCGTCTTTTCCTCGCTTCTCTTAAGTCTTTAACAATAACTGATATTTTTACTGTCTCCATAATTTTGCCTTCTTTAGAACAGAATGTACTTTACAACTGGAATTGTGCAGGATGTATCTTTTTCAGATTGGTTCTTTAATGTAGCAACATGTATTTACGGTTCCTCCATACTTTTTGTGTGCGTTTTTCATATGAAGACTATTTGGCTCACAGTTTGAGAGTGCAGTCCTTCGTGGCAAAGAGGGCATGAAGGAAGGAGTGTGAGGCAAGTGGTCACACTGTTTTTCTAGTCAGGAGGCAGAAGGAGATGAATAGTGATACTCAGATAGCTTCCTCTTCTAGTCCTATGAACCACTTTATGGAATAGTGGCAAACACATTTAGGGTGAGTCTTCCAACCACACTTAACCCACTCTAGAAAACCCCTCACTGACATGCCTGGAGGTTAGTTTCCATGGTGATATGAAGTCCTGTGTGGCTGACAACCAGGATTAACAATTATAGCTCCACCTCTTGTCAATATGACACCCAAACCCATCACTTTCAATCATAGCACCCATCACTTTCAATTATAGCATCCCGTTCTGACCTTCTAAAGGTTCATTTACATCTCAAAATAAATTTACATTACAAAATACATATAACTCATCCCTGAACCTTTCTTTAACAGTAAAACATTATTCAAAAGTCTCCCCTGAAACTCAAAGCAGTTGTTTGAGATTCACTCTATTACTTAATAAATATGTTATATTCTTCCAATATACAGTAAGAAATAGTAAGCATTTCTATTGCAAAATGAAGTAATGAGGCCATGGCAAGGAAAGATTGGACCAAAGCAAAGCAAGCAAGCAAACAAACAAAAACAAAAATTTTGTAGGGCCAACACTACACCTGTGACCCCTTGTCTACCATCTGGAACTCTTGATGAAATTTATCTGGGTTCCAAAGGGCTCAGTTGGCCTGCCTCTCCAGCTCAGCTGCCACATGTCAGGTTTAAACAGCTATGGGCTCACTTTTTGATATCACATTTCTACAGTAGTTACTTTTCTCTTTCTGTGGTTAAATACCTGATGAAGCAGCTTAAAGAAGAAGGGTTTGATTTGACTCATAGTTCAAGGATGCAGTCTGTCTTGATGGGGAAGTCAGCCCCTGGAACACAAGGGAGCATTATGTCCTGTTGCATCCATAAGCAAGAAGCAGAGAGATGGTGCTCCTGCTTACTTTTCCCCCATTTCTGTTATAGTTAGTGACATAGCACATGAAATTATGCTGCCCACATTTAGGGTGCATCTTCCCTCATCAATTAACCTAATCTGGAAATGGCATCACAAACATGCCAGAGGTTTGTTCTCATGGCAATTTTAAACTCATAAAGTCAACAATAATTACATCATTTCCCCCTTTTTTTCTTCCCTCCAAAACTTTCCATATACCCCTCGTTGCTGTTTTTAGAATCATGGCCTCTTTTCCCGTAATTGTTATGTTCATGTGTGTGTGTGTATATTCCTAAAAATATGTGTATATTCCTAAAAATAACCTACTCAGTCTGTATAATGTTACTTGTGTGTACATTTTTGGGGCTGACCATTTGGTATTGAATGATCAATTGGTGGGCTCTTCCCTGGAGAAGACAATTTCTCCCACGTTCAGCATTTCTTAGTTGCCTATAATTATTGGTGTAGATTTGAGGCCTTGTGGGCTTTCCCTAACCACTTGGCATTTCTATTGATGTCTTCCTTGTTGAGCTCATGTTTAGGCAGTCATGTTGGTGACATTTTATGGGTGTAACCGCTGTCATTACTATAAGACACAATCTCACGGCAAACTCCCTGATCTTGGAGCTCTTACAGTCTTTTCTGCCCCCTCTTCCATATGCTACCTAGGCTATAGGTGAGAATGTTTTGTAGATGTAAACTTTGGGACTGGGTTCCACAACTTTGCACTTTTATTGCTTGTGGTTTTCTGTAATGGTCTCTGTCTATTGCAAAGTGATTATTCCTTGATGAGGGGGAAGAACTACACTTATCTGTAGGAATAAGGACAAATGTTTATAGATTGTTGTTAGGGATTATGCTGGTTTAGTAAATTAGTGGTTGTTGATTCTTCTTTGATAACCATGATTCACTAGCCCTAATTAGTTAGCTAGGTTTCCAGTTCCTGTTGTTGAGCAGTTCTTAAGTCCAAATGGAGGAGATCTGTTGATTACCTCTACAGTATGTATACTACAAGTGCATTCTTAGTGTTATCCTGCAATGTTGGTTTTTCACTATTCATTCACCAGTTAGACATTTAGCATGCTTCTATGTTCTAGATGTTGTGAATAATGAACATGGCTAAGCAAGTATCTGTGAAATAGAAAGTCAAGTCCTTTGGACAGATGCTAAAGTGCTATGGATATCACTCTGTGTAAATAAAATGCTGATTGGCCAGTAGCCAGGCAGGACAAGCAGAGAAGAGAATTCTGGGAACAGGAAGACTGAGTCAGGAGACACTGCCAGCTGCCACCATGAGTACCAACATGTAAGATACTGGTAAGCCATGAGCCATGTGGCAAGGTATAGATTTACAGAAATGGGTTAATTTAAGATAGAAGAATTAGATAACAAGAAGCTTGCCACAGCCATACAGTTTGTAAGCAATGTAAGTCTCTGTGTGTTTACTCAGCTGGGTCTGAGCGGCTGCTGGACTGGCAGGTGAGAGAGATTTGTCCTGACCGTGGGCAGGGCAGGACCAGGAAAACTCTAGCTACACTAAAGAGTGGTATAGTTGGGTAATATGGTTGATTCATTTTTAGTTTTCTGAAAATTCTCCATCCTGATTTCCATAGTGGCTGCCCTAGTTTGCAGTTGCACCAACAGTGAATGAGGGTCCCTCCCACAATCTCCTCCAGCATTTGTTGTCATTTGTTTTGTTGATCTTTGTCATTCTGACTAGGGTAAGATGAGCTTTCAGGGTTGTTTTGATATTTGTAGCCATTTTGGTTTTTCTTCTTTTGAGAACTCTCTGAAAGTATTCCTTTAGTTCTTTTGTCTTCTTTTGGGACTGGGTCTCACATGGTAACCCAGTCTGGCATCAAATTCATGGCAATTGTCCTGCCTTAGCCTCCTATTTCTAGAACTACAGGTCATGTCAGCCTGTACACTTCTTTGTAGTTTATGATGTTGGGTTAAGTCTGAAAGATAATTTGAACAAAGTTGGTATCACAGTATTAAAAATTTGCATCCAGGAGCATGATGTGACTTTTCTTTTTCCAATGATCGTAGGATCTGATTAACTTTGTTTATGTGAGCTCTTCATTTTTATTAAGCATATTTATTAAGCATATTTTTATTAAGCATATTAACTATTTATTTTTATAGTTTTTGAGTATATTTTGCTATGTTTTAAAGCTGAGTATTACTATTAAATTGAATTTCTTGATATTCTTATAATTAGGTTCCATTTAAATTACTTTAAAAATATTTATTTTATTTTTAATTATGTGTATTGGGTGGGGGATATGTGCATGTGAATCCAGGTATGTGGAAGACAGAAGTAGGTGTTGGACTACCAGGAGCTGGAGTTACAGGTGGTTGTGGAGCAATTGAAGTGGATGCTGTATCAAACATGTGTCCTTTTGAAAAGTGGCAATCATTCTGAGTCATCTTTATGACTTCTTAATCATACTTTATTTGAGTATTTCTGGTAACTAAAGGTAACATTTGGTGTCCTTGCACATCCTATATTCTGTACCCATTAGAACCAATGAAAATAATGGAACAAGATTTTAGAGTCAAGATCTGAAATGAAATTCTGTTATTTTTTCTATTTAGTTTGACATTCAAACATCATCATGCTTCAGTTTATTAGCACATAAAATAAACAACTGTAAGAGCAGGCAAAAGCTATTGTTACACTTTTCTTTATCAAATATGGTAATATTTATATGTATAGTGCAAGACTAATACTTTTTATTATGCTCATAATAATCTTTGTGTGTACATACGTATGGATGTGTGTATGAGTGAGTGTGTGTACATGCCATCGCCACATGAGCACAATCTCAGTTGTTGGTTCTCACCTTTATCCTTGTTTCAGACATGATCTCTTTTTCATTGTTCACCTCTGCACATGGTAGGCCAGACCTCTGACCCATGAATTTCTGGAGATTATTTAATCTCTACCTATCTTTTCACTGTGAGAGCATTGAGAGTTAAGGCGCATGTGATCAAATGTGTTTTTACATGGGTTTTGGGCCTTTGAATTCAGGCCCTCATGCCTTCACAATAAGCATTTTGCCCATAGACCCATCTCCCCAGCCTCATAAAAATCTTTTGAAGTAGTTACTATCATTATTGCCACAAGTTTGCATGTGAGAAGAGGAGATTTATAATCAATCTGAGAAGCAATACATTCTACTAGTTAATGAGTGAAGATTTTGGAGCCTGGTTTGCTGATTTAAATTCCAATTCTCTATATTTTTTAGATTTAAAAAAACTTTTTATTAGCTCTGATCACATAGATTGTGCTCAATAAATATAGACAGTTCAGCCAGTCTGTTTGGTTTCCTAGGAGGACAGAATTGCCATTACGTTCATTGCAGCATTGCCCTGACCCCTTAAATAAATGTCACAGGACCAGAATCTCTCTCCCTCACTTAATTCTATGTATCCTCCAAATCTTATTTTATGTGAGCAGATTAAAGAATGATTTATACAATTCCATTCTTGGGGTCACAACTTAGCATTTTCTGACAGAGTGAAGTCTGAGTAGTGGCCCTCTATGTCTTGAAATCTTTCCTAATTTACAAAATCAAATTGACTTTTCCTCTAATACTGCCCTAGTCTGAACCACCAACATTGATTTACTAGAATAGTTTCATAATTAATCTCTTAGCTCACTTCCTAGTATATTTTACAAACAGTACCCTGGGACGTTAAAAAAAAAAAACATAAGGCATATTAGGTCATGCTTCTAATAAAGCTCTCTAGTGATTCTCCACTTCACTCAAATTACGAAGACCTTAAAACAATGTGGAAAGCACTACTTTATCTGACCATTCCATTCCTTCTGACTTTGCTTAGCACTGCTTTGTCCTTTACTAGCCTTGTTTCTGCTGAGCGATCTCTTGTCTGAGCATTCATGCATCCTCCGACCCTGTTTCAGCCCGTCTTTTCTCAGATATCTTCTTGCTAATCCATTCCTCTTTTAAATCTATGCTGAAAACCAGTCTTTTTATATATCTCTGACCTCTATGTTTAATGAAGAAAACTGATGTACTCCCTCCTTATTTCCAAAATCCATACTCTGCTTCCTATTATATTTTTTATAGTATTTAATTTTATGATTCCATTTGTCTATTTTGCTCACTAGCTTAATATATGATATATGCTAGTTCTTAATTCTTAATATTTACATTGGTAATGCATTTATTTTATTATAAATTATATTTGAGAGTTATTTAGTAATCATCTAATACAAACTCTCATGGTCCCATTTACTATGTAATTTTATTTCTTTATTATGCCTACCATTTGTAGATAGTATGTAAGTTACATGAATTAAAAACAACAAAACTAGCCGGGCGTTGGTGGCGCACGCCTTTAATCCCAGCACCCAGGAGGCAGAGCCAGGCGGATCTCTGTGAGTTAGAGGCCAGCCTGGGCTACCAAGTGAGCTCCAGGAAAGGCGCAAAGCTACATAGAGAAACCCTGTCTCGGAAAAACAAAACAAAACAAAACAAAAACCTAATATTCATACCTGTAAGAATATAAAAGCACCATTCATATAAGAATAAGTGATTTTCTGTGAAGGGAAAAATATCTATAAAGTATCTATAAAATTCCCCAAGGCAAATATTGGAGAACTTAGAATTAGTCAGTTCTTGCTAAAATGTAGTGTACAAATCATCAGCATCAGAAAGACCATAACTGCCCATTCACAAACTCCTACCCTACTCTAAACATAGTAAGTCAGAATATTCTGTTCCGGAAGGTATACATGTAATTCTGTATGTTTAAAAATAGATTTTATTTAATATCGTTATTTTAAGAATGCATTTTGTATGGTTGTGTGTGTGTGTGTGTGTGGGGTGTGTGTGTGTGTATAGGCACATGTCTATGCCATCACGTGCATGTGGAGGTCAGAGGATAATTTTCAGGACTCAGTTCCTTCCTTCTACCTTCTCTAAGTCATGGTCCTTCTTTTTAAAATTTTTTTCTTCTCTGTTGTATGATCTTCCAAGCTTCCGAACAGTTTTGCCTCTGCCTCCCATCCACCCATAGGAGTGCAGGGATTACAGATGCATGTACCAACACCTAGCCTTTTACATGGATAGTGGGAATCAAACTCAAGTTGTCAGGCTTGATTTGCAGCCACCTTTGCTGTGCTGAGCCCTCTCATTGGTTCCAAATTCTATATTATTTACAAGCTCCTTTGGTGATATATATGTTGGCACCTCTCTATCTTAACAATACATGTACATTAACATGCCCAAATTATTTGATAACCATTGCCACCAACAATACAAATGTGTTCTATATTGCATTTAAATTAATTAGTGTGAGTGAGTGAAATAATCAAAAGTTCATAAAGATTCATTTCTTTCAACATTTTATTATTTCTTCCACACTTAGGCTAGTCATCACAATCTAATTTCTTTGTGAATTTACTTTGGTTTTCAAACTGAATTGCATGATACCAGTCTGTCAGTTAACTTTCATAATTCCCACATGGAAGACAGTCCCTACACTCAAACAAAGCATGTATAAACTTAGAAATATAGGCTGAGTGCCAGATTAGTGATTATACAAGATGAGCTGCAGAGAGAGTCCACTGCATGGCTTGTGAAATGTTTAGCAAGGTGGTAACATTTTTGTAATCTCTTATTCTCCTGCCTACTCACTTGTGAATTATAGCCTTTTCTATGTCTTATTCCCAGAAAACATTCTAAAGTTCTTCCCGGTATCTTTATTTATTCTGGCCTTGACTATCTCAATTTTCCCTGTTCCCTGAATAACCTCATTAATTAGACTTTAAGCAAAATATGTTAGAAGAAAAAGCCATGTTCCATTATTAGTCCTCAGTCTTGTTATAGTAAACACTGAGCAAAGCAGCAGACATGGGAGCAGGTCCTAATTCTATGCTTGCCATGTGATGCAGCACATTTATTTACTATGTTTAGACCTTAACTTACCAGCTGTTAAAATCAGAGGATTAAATGATCTTCTAAGGTCTTTTCCAACTTCAACATGTAGTGAACATTTCCTCTTTTGCATTTAGCCTTTGTTTAGGACTATGATGACTTGTTATAGTGAAATTTTCCAATTTATTGCACACACAAAGACTATCTGATGTAGCTTATTTTCCCTCCTGCTATACACTGAATGGATAATCCAATGTTTCTGTTATTTCAACATCTCAGGAACATTTAATTGCTGATTCAGTGATCTCTCCCTAAATTCTTTGTCTGTTTCACTTTATGGGGCATTCAAAGTCCATAATGAATTCTCCAAAAGTAATTTAATTGCCATTCCTTCATTTTAAATAAAGCAATGGTGTACCTGCACAGAAGTAAAAAGTACATCTGTGTAAATTTTATTTTGTCAATATATTGATTTTTTTATAGCT
Source organism: Peromyscus attwateri (assembly GCA_902168425.1). Lineage (NCBI taxonomy): Eukaryota > Metazoa > Chordata > Mammalia > Rodentia > Cricetidae > Peromyscus > Peromyscus attwateri. The sequence continues at coordinate 33,241 of CABHPP010137610.1, read as the reverse complement.
CCAAAAAATGTGTTCGGAGATTTTTTTTTAAAACATCTAATCACTTAAAGGAGAAACTGTTTTAGTCATTTGCATTTTGCTTTTTGCTGATACATCAAAACTTTCATTACCAATATACATTTAACTTATCCCAGATGATGTGCTTTGCTACTGCACATTTGCCTTTTGGGTCTCGCAAGTCACTCAACAAGGCTAACTGGTCTCCTGTTGATTCTGCTTTTCCTTCACTCTGTTGTGCATGAAAAAATCCATGGTTATGCATAGACTATCATGCTGAATTAATCTGAGAGAGAATACATATTCCCAGCCTGGAAGGGATTGCTGGGAACATCAACAAATGGCTAAGAGTGAATCTGGGGGAACATCCAACTTCTTGTAAGTCAAATCTTCACTGTATGATTTTTAAAATAACAAAAATTTAAATATCTATCATTCATTCATCTTAAAACTGAATTACTGTACCTTTGTGATTTACAAAAATTTCAAAGTATAAACTTTAAGCATATGTGATGAGCACAGTGGCTAAAGGATTATCTTCCAAACAAGGCCTCTTCTAAGAGCAAAATGTGGTACTGCTAACACTTATACTGTGATAATTTATGTAAATTAAGTATTATCCTAGCCAAACCTGAGTTATAGAAATACATAGTAGTGAAATAAAAAGTATTTACAATGCCTTATCACTTACAGTGGTGATATAAAATACTGCCATACTCTTTCATAATGACCAATCTTCCTGAGCCTAGAGATGCTTTCTTAAGACAATTAAATATAAGTTTCTAGTTGAACAGTTCCTATAGTTGAGATGCCCTTTCTCCCCTCCCCCCCCACATCTAATATATACTAGAACTTATTATGTACCATGTGATCTGAATCCCCAAGCAAACCAGGACCTGATTAAAGGTGAATCAATCATGTTTTCTATCCCAGGAAGTTGAAGAGTTCATTTGTTAACTGTGAAAAGCAGCTAAGAGGTATAGCTTGATTGGAGCCCGAGGGCCCCAATCTTAAAAACTATGGTATTCACATACAGATAGTGCAGTAGAACGCCTGCTGACAACAGAGATGGGTAAGCAAGCACATACTACATACCAGCCACTGTGAGGAAAGAATGAGACAGAAACACCCTGTTTTCTGATATGATGGAGCCCAGGTCCTCACATTACCCTTAGTTTCCTGGAGGAAGCTTGAGTTGGTTTTTATTCTTTGCAAACCACCAGCTCTCAACGTTTGTCATAAGATGTCATATAGATGTTTTTTAGAAGCAACATGTCCTTTGGAATTGCAAAAGCATTTCCCTAGGTTTTTTAGAACCAGAAATTCCTTAGCTATATGATCTTTACTATTCAGTAACCAAACAGATCCCCTTTCTTGCTTGGTAATGTAAATAACCATTTACATGGAGAGATGAAAATAACCATTTAATGGCTTGGGCAAAGGAGCTGAGAAAGATGAATTCCAAGCTAGCTCAATATTCTGCCATAAAAATAGTGGACATGTATTACTTTGTGGGACCAGTGATGAAAATATCAATTATATTGCTCACATTTTTCTGATCTCTTTTAATGACATCCTGAGTGTGTGATTGATTTCCTTTTAAGAAACAGTCACATTTCCTATAATGTGTCCATAACTCATTATGTGCCAGTTGATTGAATTAAAGGGACACTTAAAACAGATGCTGGCATAGTATAGAAACCAACACCAAATGATTCATTGCATGTGGTTTGCTGTAAGGGTCAGAATTATAGCCAGACTACTTGGGTTCACACATCAGTTTGTCCCTTAGTAACTCTTGATCACTTACCCACTCTGACACCATTTCCTGTTTTGAAAAATGAAGATAGTAATATCAATTTTATAGCACTGTGAGGATCAAATTAGGAAATTCTTGTAAAATGCTTAGAACAGTATCAGCCCAAAAGGTACTCAGAATATGTCAGTACATTTTATCAATGTTAGTGCAACTTACAAAACTGAGTCAGAGCAATTGATATAATACAGATATTGTATAGTTATAATAAATGTAATTTTAACACTATGTCTATGTGTGTGCTATAAATACCTGTGTATGTTTGGGTGCTCACTGTCATGCTTATGTGTGGAGACCATGAGAGGATGTCAAGTGTCCTGCTGCATCACTGTCCATATTAGTTCCCTGAGTCAGGATCTCTCACTGAACCTGGAGCTAGGCTAGTAGCCAGCAAGGCTTCACAATCCTCTTGGTTCTGCCTCCTAACACCACAGTACTGAAATTGCCTTGCACATGACCACATCCAACTTGTTTTGTAGGTGATGGTGACTCTAACTCAGGTTCTCATGCTTGAATAATAAGTCCTCTTACCCACTGAACCATCTTGCCAGCCCTGTATTAGGGCTTTATAGCTGGCAACTGACCCAATAATACTATTAAAATAAATCCTGAAAAACATTTTTAGTGATAATTATATCTAATATTTGAAGTGGTATTATAAGGAAGTCAGTTATACATATTACACATTTTAATGTGGACTTTTTTAATAGCTGCACTGAATAGACATTGTACAGTTTCTTCATATGTTGGAAGTAAGGCTCATAGGGGGAGGAAACAGGCATGTCATCTGTTTTACAGTTTCTTTTTTTGTTTGTTTGTTTGTTTGTTTTTTTGAGACAGGGTTTCTCTGTGTAGCTTTGCACCTTTCCTGGAACTCACTCTGTAGACCAGGCTGGCCTCAAACTCACAGAGATCCGTCTGGCTCTGCCTCCCGAGTGCTGGGATTAAAGGTGTGCACCACCACCACCTGGCTTGTTTTACAGTTTCTAGTGCTGTGATAATCACCATGACCAAAAGCAACTTGTGGAGGAAAGGGTTTGTTTGTCTTACAACTCTCAGGTTACAGAGAAGTCAGGGCAGAACTCAAGGAAAGACCCTGCATGCAGGAATTAATGCAGATGCCAAGGAGGACAGAGCTTACTGGCTTGTTCCTTGTGGCTTGCTCAGCCTGCTCTCTACTGGACTACCTGCCTGAGGATGGCACCACCCACCATAGGTGAGGCCCTCACAGATCAATCACTCATTAAGAAAATGCTCTGCAGACTTGACTACAGGCAAATCTTATGGAGGCTTTTTCTCAACTGAGATTCTCTCTTCCCAACTGATTCTAGCTTGTGTCAAATTGATATAAAAATAGCCAGGACATCATCCAACTACCTCCAATAGATATCCTTCACATTACCTGCTACTTATAGGTAGCGTAATTCAGAATGTGAAGTTTCCCACACCTGTGTCTAAGAGCAAACTTCTGATAAACGTTTGCAAATCCTTGGTTACCTCACCAGTACCTACCTACCTTTCCAGCCACAGGGTCAAGAATTCTTCAAGTGAGAAAGTTTCAGATATGTTCTAGTAGACTAATTCATAATGAAATCCAGTGTATTGCTTCTTATGTATCAAGATTTCTCCCCAAGAATAAAATTTTGATATTTCAAAACTGTTAAGACAGGTGTCAAAAGTGATGATAGTTTTTTAAAGTTAAAAGATACATGTTAAAGAAAGGTAGGAAACACATCATTGTTCTTAAATTCCAAGAGTTATTTCTTTTACAGATGTCAATACAGAGTTAAGTACTATGGTAATTGTAGTGTAGAGTCTCTCATAATTACAACTCCTCAGCTGGTTTGTTGTAGGAGAATAAAAGAAGGGGAGAAGTTGAAAAGAGAAAAGTTCACTTTGCAATGAAAGATTGACTGCAGCCATTTCTCTGGAGATGGAATCAGCAGAGCCCAAAGCAGAACCAGTTTAGCAAATCCTTACATAAATTATGCTGTGAATTGAGGGATATCAATTGGTGAATGTCAATTTTATAATGCAGACTGAGGGGATGGCCATTTTTGGTTCTTTCTTATTAATTAACAAACATCTGAGTACCTGTTGTGTACTACAAATGAAGAAGGTTTGGTCCTTGTCCTCAAGGAACACACAGTCCAAAGGGAGAAACAGAGTACAGTGGGATAGGTAACTCAGTTATTAAAAACTAAGAAAGGCAAGTTAATTTTCTCCAAGAATGAGCCCCCTGGTGGGTTATCCCAATCCACGTAGTCAAACCTAAACATATATTTATATGAGCAACACTAAATGAACTCAGCAGGTTATATTTTTATATACATACTTGTATATGTATGTGTTAATGTGTGTAATAATAATACTGGCTTTGATTTGGATTTCCCTGATTATTTCTGATGTTGATTTTTAATGCACCTATTGTGCATTTTTAATGTATTCTTTTTCAGAAATATCTATTTAGGTCTATTGACCATTCTTAATCAGGATATTGCATTTTTACTATGGGAGTTTTGAACTCCTAGATATCAACCTTTTTTTGAAGGTATAATTAGTTAGTATTTTCTCCTATGCTGTAAACCTACACACTATATACACTATAAACAAAAGATTGTTTCTTTACTGTACTGCAACTTCTTAGTTGATGCAGCCATTTCTGCTTACTTGTATACAGTGCCTTTAGAGTCTTGTCTAAAATATCCTCACCCATTTCCACAACCTGAAACATTCCCATTTTCCTATCTGTTTTGTAAAATTGGGCCTTGCATATCAGTCATTAATTCATTTTCAGATGATCTTGAAATTGGTGAGACATTCATATGGAATATTTTTCTGCATGTGGATACCCACATCCCCCTGTTCTATTTGGTGAATAGTGTCCTTTCTCCAGTTTGCTTAGTATGAGTGTGAAAACCAGTTATCTGCAGATGTATGAGTTTCACTCTTTTCAGATGACATTATCTCATGTATGGAAAACCATAAAGATGTCACTGAAAAAACTATCAGAAGTATTAAATAAATATGGTAAAAAGTTCAGGATACTAAATCAACATGCCAAAATTAGTAGTGTTTGTGTATACAAATAAAGAAGTCTATGAAATGGAAGTCAAGAAAGCAATTACCATTTTCAATACCTACCAAAAATAATCACACACAAATTTAACTAAAATGTGAAAGATATCCATACTAAAAATTTGAGATATTAATGAGACAAATTGAGGAGGACACAAAAAACTGGAACAATAGTTCTTGCTTATGCATTGGAAGCCTCAGTATTGTTAAAATGCCACTGTTATCCAAAGTAATCTAGGCGTTCAATGCAATATCAATCAAAATGCCAAGTATAAAGTTCATAGGATTAGGGACATACAGTCTTAAACCCTATCTAGAAACACACACACACACACACACACACACACACACACACACACACACACACACGTTTCTGGGGGTGGGGGAGATAAACTGGATTAGCAAAGCTATCTTGACCAAAAGGACAAAGTAGGCAGTAGTCAGTATATTACCTGACTTCAAAATAAAACCTCAAGGCTGGGCAGATGGCTCAGCTAGTAAAGGTCTTGCTCTACAAGCATTAAAATCAGAGTTGGGTCAGAACCCATGTTTTAAAACAAACAAAACTATGTGTAGTAGTGTGTTCTATCAATTCCAGTGCAGGGATTGGAGACTGGAGGACATGAGCAGATTCCTGGAGCTCAGCACAGCCTCCTGAGTAATCCTCAGCCCATGAAAGACTCTTGTCTCCAAACATAAGGGGATAGAGTCTGAAGAATAATGCCTGATATTGTTCTCTGGCCTCCACATGTGTGCATGCATGACCACCCCATATACACGTGCACATGCACACAGTCACACAGTTACATGCACACAAAATAGTAATACTACAATTCTGTTATTGTCAAAGCATAGTATTAGCATAAAGGTAGCACCATGCAACATGAAGTAGAATAGAGATCACAGAAGTAAAAGGTTCCTACTGTGGCTGCTGTCAGGAAAGTCTTCTGGGATAAGAAGGATGCCAATGTTGAATTGATCATTAAAAAGGAACACCAGACCCAGAGTTCCAAAGAGACTTCTTTTTAAAACAGAGTGGTGAGTTAGCTATAGTTTCTGTGGCTTGTTAATAGCATATAGCTAGAGAAGCATGATCTGGAGGGGTGTGCAGGGATGATCATCTGAGACACAAATGGTTATATTAAAGAATTTTTAATTTGTACTAAAGACAACAGGAGACACTCAAAGGGTTTCAGAAGGGTGAGGCAGATTTGTGTTTTAGGAAACACATGTGGGCCTCTGTGTAGAAATGCCAAAGCTGATGATTGGAGACCCCTGGTCTATTTAGGGAGTCACTAGGGAATCATACAAACTCCTCCCCAGATGACACAAAATCCAGTGTCATAACTGAGCTGGATTTTAAAAGTAATACAACAAAGTTATTACGAGTTATCATTTTCCATCTTTTTGCTTGTTTGTTTTTTGGTTTTTCGAGACAGGTTTTCTCTGTGTAACCACTCTGACTGTCCTGGAATTTACTTTGTAGACCAGGATGGCCTCAAACTCACAGAGATCCACCTGCCTCTGCCTCCTGAGTGCTGGGATTAAAGGCATGCGCCACCACCTCCCTGCATCATTTCCCATCTTACCAGTTAAGGAACAACTATCCTCTGATTAGTTAGCTAATTTGGGTCACGCAGTAGTGGCAGAAGTGAGACTGCAAGCTTAAAGGAAGGGGAAAGATGCAAAATTCACAATTTATAGGGGAATTTCATTAGCTTGGTAGAGAATGCCTTTATAAAACTGTAAGCTAAGAGTTTACTTGATGAGAAGAAACTGGACGTTTTCCCCTTAAATCGGAAACTGTAAAAATGAATTCTAATAGGTCTTTTAATAAAAACCCGGAGCCAGAATATTGGGGTAAACGCTGAAAGATCAGAGAGACAAAGGAACAAGCCACAGCCACCACCTCTTTCCTCATCAACTCCTCAGCCTGAAAAAGCCTCTAGACCAAAGCCTTTAGTTCCTGTGTCCTCATGCCTTATATACCTTTCTCTGCCCACACATACCATTTCCTGTCTCAGCTTTCCTAGTGCTGAGATTAAAGGTGTGTGACTACCAAGTATTGGGATTAAAGGTATATGCCACCACTGCCTGGCTCTGTTTCTTTCCTAGACTGAGTCAATCTCATGTAGTCCAGGGTGGCTTTGAACTCACAGAGATACAGACTGATCTCTGCCTCCTGAGTGCTAGGATTAAAGGTGTGTGCCACCACTGCCTGGCTTCTATGTTTAATCTAGTGGCTTGTTCTTTTCTGTGATCTTCAGGCAAATTTATTAGGTTACACAATATATCACTACAGGGAACAAGAAGAGAAGCCCACTATTACCATTCATAATCAACATTACAAGTAAAGAAGTAAGAGTGTAATGGGACTAGAAAGGCAACACACACACACACACACACACACACACACACACACACACACACACATTTAGCAAGTTGTTCACTAAAATGAATCAAATTTTGTTTTCCCATATGAGTTAGTGATATCAGTTGTAACTGACTTCATACATTACCAACTCTTCATGTTTTCACTGATATCTTTATTTGAGCCACAGAGTTACATTTGTATTTATTTAATTTAAACTAATATAACCACTAATTATGGTACTAATTGTAAGGAATTTTGAATCATGTAGGTTTAATTTTAATTCAGTTCTGTACCAAGTGCATCACTTTGGCCATTTACTAAGCGTCTAGGTCAGTGGTTCCCAATCTTCTAATGTTATAACCCTATAATACAGTTCCTCATGTTGTGGTGACCCCAACCATAAAATTATTTTCATTGCTACTTCGAAACTGTAATTTTCCTACTGTTGTGAATCATAATGTAAATATTTGATATGTAACCCCTGTGAAAGTGTTGTTCAACCCCCAAAGAGGTTGCACCCCACAGGTTGCTGCTCTAGACACTGGTCCTCTAAGCTTATCCTTTCTGAGGAGTGACCTGGAAAGCTTAATACCTTTGATCTTGTGTATCCTTTCTTCTTTCTTGACTTGTTGAAGGAGGTTGATGTAGGCCAAGGTTAAGGTTGAAGGGCATTAGGGTAGTTAGGGTCAGGGTGAAAAGATCTATTTCAGAAAAAAAAACTATTTCATGTCCTAAATGATATTTTAATTCAGATTATCTTACATACTAATTCTATGACCATAGGTAAGTCACTTGCTAACTCCTAACCTTAATTTCCTCAACTTTGGGATGAGAATATTTATAGAGTATACTTCTTGGATTTGTTTTTTTATGATTAAAATATAAGATACATATATAGAACTTATTGTGGAGCCAGTTAAACAATAGCCACATAGTCCATAGCAGTAGCCATTGTTTTCAGTTTTCCTTTTGTTTATATTTGATGATAGAGCAACCATCCTAAAAGGATGTGTGTGGGGAGGATGGATTAGTTCAGAAGAGATGCTAAGTCATGGATACAAGTAGCAAAATTGTAGAGGATCATAAATGCCAGACTAAAGGAGAAAAGAATTGGAAAGCTTCAAACCTTAGAAGATCACTCAGAAAGTGCTATTATCAGGCCAGTCTTCCTGGAATTAAAACCCCCGTGTCAGAAAATGTATGAATAGTTTGGAACTTCCAGGTTTTGCCTTCTCATTTCCTCAGGTTTCATATTTCCAGAAGGAAGAAGAAAGTAGGAAGGGAAGGAGGAACTGGGGGAGGGGGTGATATATCCCTGGTGATCCAGGGTCACTGGGAGGCAGTATCAGCACTTGTTGTTAGGAAGTGAGCAGTAGCCCTGATTTAGCATGACTGCTGCTGAAAGTCTCTGGAGCCTGGCCAGCCTGTATCCTTCCTGGGGTTCTTATTTTGCAAACTGTTTGCAAATAGAAGGAATGTTGCCAATTCACTGGGGCATAGAATCCAGCAGGGATGATGATGGTAATAACACTAAAGTGGCTGGGCACTGATGCCATCAGAGAACCTGAGGGGGGTGGTATCTGTTTATTTTAATAAGAATTCCTGCCCCCAATGGCCTTAAGGTGAAAGGTGGGACTTCCAGCCACTCTCCTCCTGGGCCAGCATCTGTTCCTTAGAATAAAGGAAAGTCTGCCTGCTCTGCTTCCTTCTAGAAATAAAGACCCATTTGTTTGGTCTGAGCAAACGTGTCTTTGTCCTACATCAACCTCTTTTGACATGGCCAAAAAGAGGTAAAGATGGAAAGGACCCTGAGAGGAAGTGACAGAAATGTGAGCTTTGCCAAATCTGTGCTTTACTCCCCAGAGAGGACTAGCTCAGGGTGCCAGGTTAGGCTGGCAAATTCAAAGGCAGACGGTCCTGCCCACACAGCAGCCTCCTGGCCGGAAGTCGGGGGTGGATCCAGATGGGAATCATATGCTTGTGCCATGTGTGTTTTCATTGGAGGGGAAAAGAATCTCATGGCTGGCAACTTTCTTAGGGCTCTGTGCAGAACTCCCAGTGTGAGGAGGGAGGGGGCTGCTTGGAAGATGCTCTGCCCTGAATTTTAGGAAGCCCTAGCCGTAGCAGAACTTGGGCAGAGTAGAGCCTGTGCTGTCATCTCATTGGATGCCAGACTAGGAACCCCAGACTACTCAAAAAACTCATTTTTTTTTCTTGGTCTCATAAGGAAAAACCATTCAATTCCACTGTCTCATGCTTGTTCAGTTCCCATTCCTCCTTTCAATTTCAAGACTGAGGTTCAGTGAATGTTTAAGCAACCACAAAATGCCAGACACCAAATGCTAACACACAGCGGGACTGCAATCTGCATCTTTCAGATAAAGAAGCTGGGATGGGTGACACAGTTAATAAGGAGCACAGTCAGGATTCCCCATCTCATAGACACTGATGTCTTTGCACAGCACTCCAGCTTCATTGCTTGCAGCTGCCCTGGTAAATTGGCACTCTGTATTTGGGACAGAGTATAAGCTCAATAAGTACTTTAACATTTAGTGAGTGATGTTTTCTTTGTCCAAATGCAAGGCAGTGAGGAGTAGGAGGACAGATCTGGGAAGAGCTAAAGGGAGGAGTTATGAACCAATTATGATCAAATTATATTATATGAAATTATTAAAGAATTAATATGAATATTTTAATAAAAAAGAGACCAGGGATGGAACAAATATAAGAAAAGTGAGAAAGGAGGATCACAGTTGGGAGAAATTGAGTTAAAGAGATGAACTGCTTTGTATTTTAATGGAATGCTATTGGCCCTGGGCATAGACAGAGAAGAATCATTTAAAGTGCTGGCTAGGAGGGAGCTTATAGAAAGATATTAGTCTTTGGATCCTAAGAGCAGATCTAAAGTTGAGTCTGCATTATTGCTTGGTTAAAATGCTCTACCATTTCAGCAAGTGCAACAACATATGTTTCTCAGGTCTTTACTGTGTGTGTGACATTGATTGAGGCTTCTGCTGACAGTGCTGACACCCAGGAGCCTCTGCCTTAACTAAGTTCATCTCTCAAGGACTTACACCTTTCCTTTTTGGCAGCCGTGTGCCTATTTTTCCACTCTGATAAACATAGAGAACTCAGTTCAATCTGCGAGGTTTTATCCTCCTATCTGCCAACTACAGGCAACTCATGGGGTTATAACCCTTTCATGAGGGAGTTGTTATATAAGAATATTTTCAGATCACAGTCTCAGACTTGTGAGAATTTCTGGAGGCCTTAGAAGCCATCTAGACATACATGTAACAGTAAGAATGAGGCCACTTAGAAAAGTAGTGATTCAGACAGTGGAGTCCCTGAAACTTCAGAGTTTTTTTCATGATCCTAAAGTTATTATCATTAGTTTTTAAGGATGAGTACAGAGCAATGAGGAAGAAATTCTTATCTACACATTGATCCCTGGCTTATAAATACTATTGGCTTTAGAGCTGGGTGGAGTCAAATATGGATACTGGTTTCACCTTTGCAAATTTCCTTATCCCAGGAAGGAAATATCTCTGAGACTTCTTTCCACAGTAGATCTATACAGATATTGACATTAACATTTCAGCATATTTATTGGGAAAGATGCTAATGATCACAGAATATCTCACTTAACATTAGCTAGTATGTATTGTAGTAAGAGCCTGGTTTTCTTTCAGATACTTTAAAAAACGAGCAAATGAAACTTTTTTTAACATCCTATTTGACAATCTATTTATCTCAAGACTATATATCTCAAGACTATACAATTATTTTACTTCATTTTAGCAACCTAAAGCTGTCATTCCTAGACAAAGATATGTTGTTGAAGAAGTTTATTATTCAGTGACATGTGGGCTTTGTTTACATTGCTTCACTGAGTCACTACTGGGACTCCTAGAATCTATGATGGCTTGAATGTTTCATAGAATTAGGATGTCAGTCTGCTATTGAGTGTCTAATTACATTAAGTTCTTTATGTTACCAAGTGAGCTTCTACATGCTCCTTGAGATCTGCTACAAACATTGAGAACAGGAGTCTTGAGGATTGAGACCAACCAGCTAAGGAGACAGAGCATCACACTTGGGCATTTTCTTCTGAAGAGTTTTAATGACAGTACCATGCATTTTAATGACAGTATAGTCTGGATAATAGAAGTAGTAATGGTCTTAAAATTAGGTATTAGAAATCCTTGTCCTAGACAGCTAATTAACTTGTTGATTATAATTATCTTTTATACCTTTGTATCTATGTTCATAGCATTTACCACAGCATCCCAAATCTCCCAACTTTACCTGGAAATCTTACCTGTCCCTGATGTCTTTGGATGCAAGGAGCCTTTAGATTATATCCATGTCTTGGATTGTCCTTTCCTCTTTGATTCCATAGACTCCAAGGCTTTGCCCTGCCACATCAATGCTTTAACATAGACAAATATTTTCATCTGCCTCTTTCCTCTTGCAATATAAGATCTTCAAGAGTGTGAATATATACTATTTTTTCTTTTGTCTTCAATATGTTTACTTATGTACAAGGTGGATCTATGTCAGAAACTGTCTGGATAGTAAGACTGGGATAGAAGGAAGGGAGACTCAAGGTTAGGAAAAAAATCATGGAGGCTGGACCAAAAGGGAATCACTCATTTAGCTAATCTAGTCATGAACTAACTATGCATTCATTATTTTTCAATTTCATTAGCAAATGTTATAAGAGCCTACTGGATGACGGGATACAAGACAAAAATAAAAAGAAATCTTATGCTAAAGAATTTTTCATTTGGGTGACAGAGGATATAACATAACCACTAGAATATTTATTTGGTAAGAACATAGCCCTGGGTTTGAGCACAATGCCACAAAAATGAGAACAAGCTAGTGCATGCACCAGTAAAACCAGCACTTGGAAAGTAGAGAGACAGGAACATCAGAAGTTCAAATTCATCCTTGGCTATATAATGAGTTAAAGGCTAGCCTGAAATACTGAAAAGGGGCAAGGAGCAGGAGGAGGAAAATAAAGTATCATTTATACTATATATAGTATAATTATATATAGTATAGAATATATATTCTTATAAGAGATAAATACAAATAAGGAAGTGTTAAACAAAAATGGTATGCTTATTGCTGTGATAGGACATGCAAGTTACAGAGAGATATACTGGTACTTACGTGAGTCTGAGGGTTAAATAAGGCTTCCTGGAGGAAGTACTTTAGCTGAGTCTCAGAACATATGTAGGAGGGAATTAGGCTTCCAGAAGCGGAAAGGCTCTAGGGCTTTGTTGGGGCTGTTGGTGAACCAGGGTGACAGAAATAGAGAGTTTAATCTAGACAAGTTGGGAACCATGAGATGAGAGGGGTTGACTTAGTGACAAGATTCAAAGCCACATTTGCATGTGTAAAAACAGAAACTGAAGGTTGGGGATCCCTCAGAGGCACTGTTGACAAGGATCATTAGCTGGGAAAGACCTAGCTCAAGTCAGCTTGGTCTGATTCTGCAGCAACAGGCCCTTATATCTTTAAGTAAAAATTTAGAGGGGATATTTTCTTGAGAAACAATTACTCTATTTTGGAAAGAGGGTGACCTTAGTTTGTCACCTGTTATATATTCCACAAACACATTCTTGGAAGAGAACTCCAGTGTGCATTTTCATTTGTCTAGAGAAATCCATGTGGATTTTTGAAGTTTCTAAATTGTTTGTTTTATTGGATCAAGAGCCTTCAAATATCACCTTAGCAGTAGATATTTCAAGATTATCTGGGAAATAACAGATCCAATTTAGTTGTACTTTATATAAAGTCTAACTTTGGTATCAGGAGGTACATGATGTCAGTCTCACATGAGAGGAAGCAACACTTGATCACTTTAAGTGATTTTTCCAAAGCCATGCCACTAATAAGTAACATGAGCAGAGCTAGAACACAGCTTTTTATAGTCTCGACTGCGATTTTTCTACTATTTCATAAATTGTATGTCTCCAAACTCTGGGAACTCTGCTGCTGGCATTTTTACTCCTTTGAAACTGTGGAGGGTAAAACATTCAGTTACATAATTTGACATTTAGATTCAGCTCTCCTCCAGAGCTGAAAATTCATATATTTGTCTACCAACTTGGCTTTGTAATACTGCAACTTTATGTTTCTATGGCCTCTGGTATAAAAATATACCATTGTCCTAATTAAAACACTGCTTTACCTCTCACTACAGGAACTTTCAAGAAAACTGCCAACCATTCAAAATAATTTGTGGTCTCTGAGATGTTTTTCTCACTAAGCTGTTATAACTATTTTTAGATACATTCTATGTTCTCTGGAGCTTTTAGTGCTGTTTTTCAGTGTTGATCCATTGTTGTTTAAGAGACATTGTAGGAGTTCTCATTTAAAAGTTACCAGTAGAACCAAACATTTTAGAGCTAGAAGAGAGCTAACAAGCAAATATTGGGAGCCACAAATGCTAGTGGGGCATTTGGGGGAAACTTTTAATATGGAGGACTACCGCGCACACAGGGGTCACTTGGATTTTAAGTCTATGGCTCAATTTACTGGAACAACAGTGTAAGCACTGCCTAAATTAAAATATAAGGCACTGCTTGTTATGCAGAAGGCTCCCTGGTGCCATTTCCTCCTCAGTCCCCTAAGGTTACAAATACTCTGTCTGCCAGGATCAGTTTGCATATGCCGTAGCTTCCTGTGGGTGAAATGCATCTTTTTGTATATTGAGTCTGTCATGAAATGATATGTTGTCCATGTCACTGTGGTTAATGTGATAACTTATTCTTTGGTGCTGACCTATAAACAATACACCATCTATGTAATCTGCATAGGATTTCTGTGTTGATGCTCATGAAAGACATTGTTTATAATCCTTTTTTGTTGCCATACTTTTATCAGGTTTTGGCATCATAAAATGATCTGGAACGTGTTCCTCTTTTATGGTTTTCTGACACTTTGTGTAAGAGAGTTCCCAAAATAAATGGTTAACTCAGTTCAGTAATAAAGTGGCACAAGTCTCAAATGTCTTCAAAGAAAGATCTTTAATTATAGATTTATTTTATTTCATAAACATGGTATTTTGATAGATTTAGGTTTTTTGTTCTAAGTCTTCCTCCTGTTAACCGGATTATAAACAAGGTCCTTTGGCAGCACCTTCCTTTAGAGCACTTGTTCTCAACCTGTGGGTAGCGATCCCTTTGGCAAACCTCCATCTCCAAAATATTTATATTAGGATTAGTAACAGTAGCAAAATTACAGTAATGGAATAGCAACAAAAATAATTTTATGGTTGTGGGTTACTACAATGTGAGTAACTATTAAAGGGTTGCAGCATTAGGAAGGTTGAGAACCATTGCTTTAGAGTAAGCAGGATACATTTCTCTATCAAGTTTTTCTGAGTAGAACTGCATCAGCTAGTGAAATGTTATGGAACTGTGACCCAAACACAGTTTTCAGTGTATCTGAGTAGATTTGTTTGATCTCTTCTGGTATCTACCATGAGTGGAACTTTAGTCTCATATGGATGAAATACTTGACAGAAGTCTGGAGCAAACCATAGCAGATCTCATTCAGCCTCAACAGATCTATAATCAGTCTCCAGTCTCCTCACAAGAGACTGCTGTAAGTAACTGATATTTTGGAGTTGTTTGTTACATGTCATAATCTTAGGAGCCTGAGATATATATGATGGTAATTGAGATTTTTCTAATAATCATGACAAAGAATATTAGGATTTTGTATTTTTTTGTTTTATTTTCATTACTCTGTGTGTGTGTGTGTGTGTGTGTGTGTGTGTGTGTGTGTGTGATTTTCATGTATGTGAGCATGCACATATGGGCTATTTTTGATTCATTACATGAGATAAGGTGAGATCATTGATATTAACCTTTCTCATATTCTCATATAAGCATTTAAGGTGCCATAGTAAGCTTCAGTTGTCAACTTGACAAACATGGGAAGAAAGAACCTCAGCTGAGAAGTTACCTTCATCAGATTGGCCCATGGGTATGCTGCAGCACAATTTCTTGATGGCTAATTAATGGAGAAGGGTCCAAACTACTGTGAGTTTTACCATCCCTGGGAAGGTGGTACTGGATTATAAAAGGAAGGTAACTGAGGAAACCAGAGGAAGCTAGCAAGTAAGCTGAGTTCCTCCATGGTCTCTACTTCAGCTCTTAGTGTTCAGGTTCTTGCCTTCTGTTTCTGCCTGGCTCCCTGGATGGTAGACTACAATTCAGAAGCCTAAATAATACTCCCTACAAGTTCCTTTGTCATGGTGTTCTATCATAACAACAAAGAAACAAACTGGAAAAAAAAACTGGAAAAAGAGTTTCATTTATTCATTTGGCAAGTATGTTATTGGGTAGACATATAGAAAAAAATGTGCACATATAAGGATAAAGTTCAATGAATTACACGAGCAGATAGACATATGTAACCACAAGTCTATACTTCAAAAGCCCTAACAACTACCCACACCCAAATAATTACTTCTTCCATACCCACTGTCATCAAACACTACAAATTGGTCTTGTTAGCATTTGAACTTCTATAAATGGATTAACATTATAAAATTTATTTTATGTCTAGCCTGTCTGATTTCTTATGCTTAATGTTCCTGATAATCATGCATACTTTTGCGCGTAATTCACTGATTTTCATTAATATGTAGTATGCCAACGTATGCATATAGCAAAGACATATATTCTTTTAAAATGAACTTCATTAATAAACTATAGAAGTTATGAACAGTATTACCAATAGAAACACTTTTATGTATATTTTGAGGCTGTTTTAAGTGCATTTTTTAAAAACATTTTTACACATTCTGTAGCCCCTTATTGTTAAATGTGTCTCTTTATGTTGAGCTGTTTCTTACCTTAAAAGGTATAGTTTGTCTGATGTTGTGATAGTTATACTAACTATCCTAGAGTTAATATTTTTCTATTCTTTGGCTATCAATCTTTCTATATACAATCATTTTCTACACAATGACATTATGATCAATGATAAACTACATATTTGATGAGATTATACTGGACCTGAAATATTCCTATCATCTCTGATATTGTAGCTATTATGGCACCATGGGATCACATTTGTGTTGCTGCTGGCATAAACAAACCTAATTCATGACCACTTGTATAAAAACATAGCACATAGAATGATGAACTACACATAATACTTGGTCACAGTAATAAATTACTGGCTTATGTATTATTCTAAGTACTGTACTTTTGGCACTGAAATGTACTTCTGCTTGCATAAAAATGTTAACTTTAAACAACAGGTCATTTTGAATCAGAAATATCCTCTTGATCTCATGTTTACCACATACTAACTGGACCAACAGACTACTCTATAGTGTTTGACATATAACATCTAGGTTTGTGTAAATAAATAAATATATTCCACATATATTTATTTAGTATATATTATATATTATGCATTTCTGAGAACACTCTTCACTATTAAGTGACACAAGACTGTCCTTGTATCGTAGTTAGATTTCTACTGCTGTGTCTTAGGAAGGAATTACTTTATTTCATCTTAAAGCATAGAGCTTATAAACCATCATCATGAAAATCGTGGCAGTTACTCAAGGCAGGAATTTGCAGTCAGGAATTTAAGCAGAAACCATACTATTATAATGGAGCTGAGAATTTTCTATCATACAGTAGCATAATTTGTGAGGATGATGATATAAGTATCATTGGTTCTCTGTCAGTCTTTTAATAGCAGAGTTTGTGTAATTATGTATAGAACATAATGCTTGACAAGAATAAATGGATACTAGCTAATATATTTGTTATACTATATATTTATAGTTTATTTAGAGTGTCTGTTCTACCTACTTAGAGAAATCTAATTGTGAAAAAGTCTTATGTAAATTGTTCAGGAGATGTTCCAAAAGATGTCCTAGGAGACCAGTGCTCTTTGCATGTTATTGCTCCTGCAGACCTTCTGGTAGACTAAGATGTGGTAGATGGCACTGATACTGATGCTTTTGACTGTTTGGAGGGCTAGGATAATATACGTGTTGTGTTTTTATCTTGAACAAACAACTTTAAAAAATTTAAATAACAAATGAAAAAATTAGTCTAGTCCAGATTTAATGGTACACACTTCTAATCCTGGCATTCAGGGGTTGAAACAGTATAATTATCATGAGTTCAAGGACAGCATGAGCCATATGATGAGTATTATATCGGCCATGGCTACTTAAGAAGAACCTAACTGAAAAATTGAAATAAAAATAGATAAATACATAAATAAATAAATAAATCTGTTCTATATAGCCTTAGTGTGCAGGACACTGTTATTTTTTTTTCTTTATATAAATTATCTCTGCCTAGTATTATATACATTTATTTTCTTGTTTGTTGTTTGTTAGCAAAACAAGTTACATGAAGGCAGGAACTATATATATTTAATTTGTCAGTATATCCCAACATACAGAACAGGTTTTGTTACATAGGCAGAGTTCAATAAATATTTGTTAAAAGAATTAGCTGTGTATCTATAGAATAAAGGAGACTTTTTTTCATTTCTCAGCTTGAATTATCTATATTATTTTGCCCAAACTCCTCAGCGCATTTCCAAGATCTTAATACTAAGCTCTGGCCCTTGAATTTGACATTTTGACTTGACTTTCTATCATTTGTTTCTTCCAGAGGCCATTTCAGCAGTCTGATTTCTGACCCTTAGCCCTCTGTGTTTGCCAGGACCCTCTTTCTTTACCTCTTCTTAAGTAGAACATGTTTTGACTCTGGCTTCTTCCCTTTTTAATGTTACTAGAGTATTAGTCAAATGTTTATTAAATTCTTTATTATTATACAGAAATAGATCTCAACCAATTAAAGCCTAACACCACTGAAGAGATGAATTATGACACCCTAATTTTTCCTCTTGTAATTGTGGTTGTGGCTTCTAAGCTGATATCTGGCCAGTCCCCTCTCAGAAGGAATTACCAAGATATCTCCACTTTAAAAATGGGAAAATTAAAGAACAGAGCTGAAAAGCCATCTTTCTAATGTCAAGCCAAAAGTGAGTGGATTTACCCAGGAGAGAAGACAGGTCTCTTTTGCACTCCAACTTTCCTATTCTTATTTGCATGAAACTCTACTAAGATGTACACATTTTCCCATAGTTCTTTCCTTTTTTTTCCCCCAAATTCACTGAGCATGTTCAATAAAGTAAACAATAATTTTAGCACAAGTCAACCTTTTCGTAATTGATTTTTCTCATTTTTTGATAGATTTGTAATTGTCAATTTTCTTGCTGACTTGAGAGCCCCACCTGGCTTTGTCATTCTAACCCTTGGAGTAATTTAGCTCTACCTTGTAAGACAGGTCCCTAAGCTTATATTATTCTCTGTTGGTTTTGTCTTTTTCAATCAATGGTTCATGAAAAATTCATGCCCAAGGTAAAATTCTAGTGCACCACTCTGAGCAAAATGTGATTATTTTAAACAAAGGGGAGATCTTAGTATTCTCAGAAACTCTTTGGAGAGAGCTGCCTTTAATAAGGGAATATTTTATCTTCCATTTGCCATACACAAGATGCTCCTGCTTTTTCCTTTAAAAATTGATTTAGTCCAAATATCAGGTTTAAAACTGCTATAATCCATGAATATTTGTTCTAATAATTTGAAATTTATGAAAAGAAAACCATCTCAACCTAAAGTTTAGATCAATGATAAAAATATTTCAACTAAACACATGGGAATGTGGTTTGAATATGATGTGAATGTGAATATCCATACATTGGATGTCTAGCCTAAGATTTAATCTTTTGTATCAGTTTTCTTATTGCTGTGATGAAATACATGAAATGGTGAAGCTTGAAAACAAGGAAAGTTTGACTCACAATTCAAGAGACAGAGTCCTGGTTGGACATAGCTGCTATAGCTAATTAAGAATATTTTAAATGATTTAGTGTGTTGTCCTGTAATTTGGAGTTACTGGCATGTCTTCACATGGACTTAATCTTGAGCCTAGATCCACATTGGGCCCTTGCTGTGGGATGTTCTCTATGCTGTGAATGTGTTGTTCTGATTGGTTAATAAATAAAATGCTGATTGGCCAGTAGCCAGACAGGAAGTATAGGCAGGACAAACAGAGAAGAGAATTCTGGGAACAAAAAGGCTAAATCAAGAGACACTGCCAGCCACCACCCTGGGAAGATGTTAAGATACCGGTAAGCCACAAGCTACATGGCAACGTATAGACTAATAAAAATGAGTTAATTTAAGATATAAGAACAGCTAGCAAGAAGCCTAAGCCATTAGGCCAAACACTTTAAATAATACAAGCGTCTGTATGTTTATTTTATAAATGGGCTGTCAGACTGCTGGGGCTTGACAGGACCGGGAGAAAAGACTCCAGCTACAGGCCCTTACCTTACATCAAGCCTTGACCCAGGTCATAAAATGAAATATGGTCTTAGTGATTGCCTGTTACTTCAGAGACAACCAGCCCTCTGATTTACCAGTTTTTACTAAGAGACACACAGTATGGTATAGCCCACCAGCTTTAGAGTCAAATAAACCTGATTTAGGATCCTGGTCTTACTACTTGTCAGCATTGTACCCTTGGAAATTTGCTTATTTCTGCGAGGTTTCCAGTTTCTTTATCTGTGAAAGAGGAATATTAGTATCCTTCCCCCCCCCCCCCATGATGCTGTTGTGGTCATTAAATGATGTTTTCTGAATAAAGCATCTGGGACATAGTACTTAATATCAACTAGAACCATAGGAACATGTATTCTGTAGTTGGCAGAACTCTTTTAAGAGGGCTGAGGAGATAGCTTAGATCATACAGTATTTAATGTACAGACATGTGTTATTCCCCAGCATCTACACAAAAAGGTAGATGTGGCAGCATGCACTTGTAACCTAGTACTGTAGAGGCAGAGACAAGAAAATAACTAAGTTTGCTGGTCAGCCAGTTTAGCCCTCTTGACAAGCACATGCCAATGAGAGAACATGTTTCAAAAAATAAAGTCAATGGCATCAGGGGAGAAACAACCAACTTTTTCCTGTGGCATCCACAAACATGTACATATACACCTGTGTGCACTCACATGTGCCTTTTGTGAGTGTTTACATAGAACAGAAATGGGTACGTTTAGAGAGATCTATGCATATACCTAAACCTGTCCATATTCCCCATATGTCCTTCTGTAAGTTTTTTAAAGTTATGTTTCTTTACTTATCCAGAGGGCCCGGTCCAGTTCCATGGGGGCTCCTCAGCCTTTGGTTCACAGTTCATGCGTTTCTACTAGTTTGGCTATTTGTCCCTGTGCTTTTTCCAATCATAGTCTCAAAATCTCTCGCTCATACAATCCCTCCTCTCTCTCGCTGATTGGGCTCCTGGAGCTCCACCTGGGGCTTGGCTGTGGATCTCTGCATACCCTTCCATCAGACACTGGATGAGAATTCTATCATGACAGCCAGGGTGTTCAGCCATCTGATCACCAGAGCAGGTCAGCTCAGGCACTCTCTCGACCATTGCCAGTAGTCTACACTGGAGATGTCATTGTGGATTTCTGGAGACCTCTCTAGCACTCTACTTCTTCCTATTCCCCTGGGGTCTTCATTCATCATGGTATCTCCCTCCCCATTCTCCCACTCTGCTCCTGATCCAGCTGGTACCTCCCTCTCCCCTAAGCTCTCTTTCCCCTGACCCTTGCCCTCCATTATCCCCCCACCCCCAGTTTGCTCATGTAGATCTCATCCATTTCTCTATCATTGGGTGATCCCTGTGTCTTTCTCAGGGTTCTCTTTACTAGGTAGCCTCCCTGAATTTGTGAATTGCAATCTGGTTATCCTTTGCTTTACATCTAATATCCACTTATGAGTGAGTACATACCATGTTTGTCTTTCTGAGTCTGGGTTACCTCACTCAGGATGATTTTTTCTATTTCCATCCATTTGCCTGCAAACCTCATAATGTCATTATTTTTCTCTGCTAAGTAGTACTCCATTGTGTATATGTTCCACATTTTCTTTATCCATTCTTCACTTGAGGGGCATCTAGGTTGTTTCCAGGTTCTGGCTATTACAAATAATGCTGTTATGAACATAGTTGAGCATGTGTCCTTGTGGTATGATTGAGCATTCCTTGGGTATATGTCCAAGAGTGGTATAGCTGGGTCTTGAGGGAGGTTGATTCCCAGTTTTCTAAGAAAGCACCATATTGATTTCCAAAGTGGCTGTACAAGTTTGCATTCCCATCAACAGTGGAGGAGTGTTCCCCCTGCTCCACATCCTCTCCAACATAAGCTGTCTTCAGTGTTTTTGATCTTAGCCATTCTGACAGGTGTAAGATGGTATCTCAGAGTCATTTTGATTTGCATTTCCCTGAGGATTAAGGATGTTGACAGTTGATTAGCTTGAACTATTTGGGAGGCCCCCAGGCAGTGGAGCCGGGACCTGTCCTTAGTACATGGGCTGGCGGAGCCTGGGGCCTACGCTGGGACACTTTTCTCAGCTTTAGTGTAGGGAGGAGGGGACTGGACCTGCCTTGGCTAAGTCTATCAGGCTGGGCTGACTCCCCAGGGGAGACCTTGCCTTGGAGGAGGTGGAAATGGGTGGTGGACTGGGGGAGGAGGGCTGGAGGGTGGGAGGAGAGAGGACGGGGGAATCTGTGGCTGATATGTAAAATTAAGTTAATTATAATATATATTATATATATATTTTACATATACATAAAAGTTATGTTTCTTTAAATTATGGACAACTCATCCAAACCATTGACTGCAGCCTTGACTGCAGCCTATGAATCAGTATATAATCCTATAGCTAGTTAGTTTTCCAAAATATACAATTATGTGCACTGTCTACAATTCTGCCAATTGTGGAGATTTCCCTTCCCTTCTAGCCTTTGGGGACACCCCAGAATGCAGCTGTGATGTTGTAGGTTTCCACTTCCAGGTGGTGCCTGCACAGTATGCAGAACATTCTGGAAGCTGGGATTTAGTTTTCCTCCTCCCATTGCCCAGTGCAAAGTCTACTGTGCCACTCCTGGCACTGCTACCTGCGCCAGTCAGGGTTCTTTACAGTAACAGAACCAAGAGAACATGGTGGGGAGGATGGTGAGTTTGTGTGCAATAGAGGGATAAAAGGGGTTTTACTAGGCTGGCATGCACAATAGGGGATGAGTATTACAACATATGAGAGAAAGAAAACTTGATAGATGGTCATTTCAAGAAGCTGGATGCCCGAGCAGTCTTAATGCAGTTCTAAAATCTGACATTGAGATTGCATCAGTAAGCTGGCTGAGTAGTCAGAATCTGATGTAAGCAGAGTGTATCAGTGGCCTCATTGCATGGACTAGCTCAGAAAGGAGAAGGGAAGGGGGATGCATGCTGCTTTTCCCTCAGGATGCCTTCTGCTTCACATGTTGGAAGGTGCTGCATCAAGGGTGGACCTTCCCCTCTCAGTTAATTCTCTCATAAGTGCCACCCCATTAAAACCCAGAGGAATGTCTCTTTGGTAATTCTAAATCTAGTCAACTTGCCAAGACCAAACCACACACTTTCTGACCAGTAAAGCATTGTTTTGATCCTATGGGCATATCAAATGTGTAAAATTAATAAAGTTTGCAAAGAGTAGTGGAGACAAGGTTTGACCACAGGTTTCTACTCTTTAGACTGTAATCTTTTCTTACCTTCTTATATTACAGATGAGGCAAGAGAAAGGAGTTGACACTGATTTCCAATGGGCCACATCATCTTGTGGTGATTAATTAGGAGATTTATCTTGGTGAGATTAATGGAGGTAGAAAGACCCACCCTAAATGAGGGCAGTACTATTTCATGATTTCATGGGCTGGGCCTTGTATTGAATTAAAAACTAGAGAGGAATTCCACCTGAACAGAGCATTCATCAGTCTCTGCTTTCTGATTGTAGATAGAGTGTGGCCAGTTCCATCGATCCCACTCACTATGATTTCTTGTGATGGTTAGCTGTAATTGACACAATGTTGAATTATCTGGGACAGGAGTCTCAGCGAAGGATTGTCTACATTGGTTAGACCTGTGGTCATGTCTATAGAGGATAGTTTCACTCTACAAAATTAATATGGGAAGGGTACTCCCACTGTGTGCAGCACCATGCTCTAGACTGGGGGTCCTTATCTGGTCAATAGTCAGAAAATTGAATTGTAGCATGAGTCTTAAAAGTTCTTATTAATAAAAACAAACCTGAGCCAGGTATTGGGGTGAACACTGGAAGATCAGAGAGACAGAATGAGCCACAACTATCTCACCTCTACGGATCCTCAGCTGGTTTTGTTTCCTCAGACTGGAGACCTCTGAGTCTTCATCCAAAATGGATCTCAGCTGAACTGCTGCTAGAAGCCTGAAAGCTTAACCAGGCCAAATGCCTAACCAGGCCAAAATGTCTCGAGTTTCTTCACGCCTTATATACCTTTCTGCTCTCTACCACCACTCCCTGGGATTAAAGGCTGGCTTTCTGGGATTAAAGGCGTGTGTCACCCTGCTTGGCTCTTTCCAATGTGGCCTTGAACTCACAGAGATCCAGAGGGATTTCTATCTCTGGAATGCTAGGATTAAAGGCGGCGTGTGCTACCACTGCCTAACCTCTATGTTTAATATTGTGGCTGTTCTGTCTCTGACCCCAGATAAGTTTATTAAGGTACACAATATTTTGGGGAACACAATACCACCACATTGAATGGTAAGCAAAAAGGAAGCAAATAAACAAGCAAGCATGTGAGCAAGCATAGGTGCATTTATTTCCCTCTGTCCTTGACTTTGAATATGATGCAACAGTGATTTAAGCTCCTGCTACTGGGACTATCCCAGAATAATGGGCTATAACCTGGAATTTTAAGCTAAAATGAACCCTTTCCTCTAAGTTGCTTTTTTACAGGGCATTTTATTAATTATAGCAACAGAAATGAAATTAGAACACTTACTTATCAGGGTGATACGTGCTCTTGAACTGTATACAAAAATAAAAAAAATCCTTTCTCCATTTAGGTTCTTCTTAATTAGTAGTCAGCTTTAGATGGTAATCTTGTCTGAGTTCTCTCCTCATTTGCACATTATCTGACTAGAAACTAGTCTAGGATGGCTTTAGCTAGAACTGCTTGTCTCTTCAATGTGCTACTTCATTCTGTTAGTTTATCCTGGATTATTTCAAATGCTTGTGGTAGGGAGTTCAAAAGAGAACAATGAAACTATGTAAGACTCCTTGAAGTTTTGGTTCAGAATTAATATGCATCACTTCCATCAATATTTATTGGCCCAGGTAAAACATAAGCTCAGCATAGATTCATGAAGCTCACTCATCCTTGATATAGGGAATAGTAAAACCAGTAGTAAGAATATAGATACAGGGCTTGAGTGCCTGCTTAGTGGCTAAGAGCACTTACTGCTTTTAGAAAGGATAAGGCTCAGTTCCCACTACTCAAACCTGAGAGGTCACAAGCTACCCGGTGAAAACTCTTTTGGCTTCTGCATCTGCACACATGTGGAACACATAAACTTATATAGGCACATGCACATATATAAAATAGTAAATAAATACGTATTTTAAAATATAGACACAGATTAGGAAGGAAAACTACAACCATTTTTAATTCTAAGAATATGAATTATAGCATTTGTAAGAAAATAGATGATCAGTAATCACCTCATTTAGGAGAACCTATCCTAGACATCAATTTATTCTTCATATGTTAAGATAATAATAAAGTAAATAGAAGTTCAAGCATTGGAGTGGAGAATAGAAGTGGGTAAGACTGTGCATTCATGCAGGGGTGTGATAGCTTCATCAAGAGAAATTAAAAATTATAAATTAATGAGTATGTGTGTGAGGGGGAATTTGGTTTTACCTAAATTTGTAAGCCTGTTCATTCAGGTTTGAGAATTCAGGGGCACTGAATATCCCTTAGCTCCTAAATGATGAGTAGTTCATTATTTAACAAACTAGTGTGTATTCCTACTGTCCTATTATGTCTATAACACATCCATACGTGTGAAACAGATTAGATACAGGCAAATACCCATTGTCCTAGTGGGTTAGAAACTGGCCTAGGATTGGATCCTATAGGCTGTGTCTATTTATTCTCCTTGACATTGCCATCACCAAGGAAGGCAGGAGAACAGTTGTCCTAAACAGGAGTCTTATTTAATGTATGCTTTGCAGTTCAAAAGAAGTGAAAGACATGACCTTGATCTCGGTCTGTTAACAGATCAAACACAGCAACACTAGCAAGGGAAATACATGATAGTATTAAATCCTAAGTGACTTGACTCAGAACTCTGCCTTTTCTTTTATGAACTGTGGTGATATTTTATTTGTGCTGAAATGTGGTGATATTTTATTTGTATGTTAATAAATAAAGTTTTGCCTGGAGATCAGAGGAAATAGCAAGCCATTTTTCGTAAACACAAAAGTCAGGCAGTGGTAGCACATGCCCTTAATCCTATCACTTAGCTGGCAGGTCTCTGTACTATATTATATAAATATGGGGAGAGTGGAAAGCCTTGTCTTGCTCCTGATTTTAGTGGAATCTCTTTGAGTTTCTCTCCATTTAATTTGTTCTTGGCTGTTGGCATGCTATAAATTGTCCTTATTATGTTTAAGTATGTTCCTTGTATTCCTGATCTCTCTAGGAACTTTATCATGAAGGGGTTTTGGATTTTGTTAAAGGCTTTTTTCAGCATCTAAAGATATGATCATGAGGTTTTTTTTCTTTCAGTTTGTTTATAAGGTGTGTTACATTGACAGATTTTCATATGTTGAACTGTCCTTGCATCCCTGGGATGAAGCCTACTTGGTCATGGTGGATAATTTTTTGATGTGTTCTTTGATTTGGTTTGCCAATATTTTATTGAGTATTTTTGCATCAATGTTCATGAGGGAGATTGGACATTAATCTGCACACTTATGAACACCTGATTTTTGACAAAGAAGCCAAAACTGTACAATGGAAAAAAGAAAGCATCTTCAACAAATGGTGCTGGCATAACTGGATGTCAACATGTAGAAGAAGATTGCAAATAGATCCATATCTGTCGCCATGCACAAAACTCAAATACAAGTGGATCAAAGACCTCAACATAAATCCAGTTACAGTGAACTTGTTAGAAGAGAAAGTAGGAAGTAGTCTTAAACAAATTGGCATAGGAGACTACTACCTAAATATAACACCAGTAGCACAGACAATGACAGCAACAATTAATAAAAGGGACCTCTTGAAACTGAGAAGCTTTTGAAGGGCAAAGAGCACAGTCAATAAGATAAAATGACAGTCTACAGAATGGGAAAAGATCTTCACCAACCCTATATCTGACAGAGGGCTGATCTCCAAAATATATAAAGAACTCAAGAAACTAGACATCAAAATACCTAACAGTCCAATTAAAAAATGGGCTATAGAGCAAAACAGAGAATTCTCAATGGAAGAATCTCAAATGGCCGAAAGACATTTAAAGAATTGCTCAACATCCTTAGTCATCAGGGAAATGCAAATCAAAATGACTCTGAGATACCATCTTACACCTGTCAGAATGGCTAAGATCAAAAACACTGAAGACAGCTTATGTTGAAGAGGATGTGGAGCAGGGGGAACACTCCTCCACTGTTGGTGGGAGTGCAAACATGTACAGCCACTTTGGAAATCAGTATAGCAGTTTCTCAGAAAATTGCAAATCAATTTTCCTCAAGATCCAGCTATACCACTCTTGGACATATACCCAAGGAATGCTCAATCATACCACAAGGACACATGCTCAACTATGTTCATAGCAGCATTTTTTTTTGTAATAGCCAGAACCTGGAAACAACCTAGATGCCCCTCAAGTGAAGAATGGATTAAGCAAATGTGGTACATATACACAATGGAGTACTACTCAGCAGAGAAAAATAATGACATCATGAGGTTTGCAGGCAAATGGATGGAAATAGAAAAAATCATCCTGAGTGAGGTAACCCAGACTCAGAAAGACAAACATGGTATGTACTCACTCATAAGTGGATACTAGATGTAAAGCAAAGGATAACCAGATTGCAACCTACAGCTCCAGGGAGGCTAGATAACAAGGAGGATCCTAGGAAGGATGCATGAATCATCTGAGAAGGAGAAATAGATGATCTACATGAGCAAACTGGGGTGAGGGGGTGATGGAGGGCAAGTGATGGGGGATAAGAACATAGGGGAATGGGAGGTTTGAACTGGAACAGGGACAGAGTGGGAGAGCAAGGAAAGAGATACCATGATTCATGGGAATAGGGAGAAACAGAGTGCTAGGGAAGTTCCCAGGAATCCACAAGGATGTCCCCATCTTATACTACTGGCAATAGTTGAGAGAGTGTCTGAACTGGCCTACTCTGGTGATTATATGGCTGAATAACCTAACTGTCATCATAGAACCCTCATCCAGTGACTGATAGAAGCAGATGCAGAGATCCACAGCCGGGTGCCAGGCCAAGCTCCAGGAGTCCAATTGATGAGAGAGAGGAGGGATTCTATGAGCAAGGGACATTGAGATCATGATGGGAAAATGTACAGAGATGACCAGCCAAACTAGTGGAAGCACATGAACTATGGGCCAATAGCTGAGGAGCCCTCATGGTACTGGACTAGGCCCTCTGGATAGGCGAGACAGTTGTTTAGCTTGAACTGTTTAGGGGGCCCCCAGGCAGTGGGATCAGGACCTGTCCCTGGTGCATGAGCAGGCTTTTTGGAGCCTAGTGCCTGTCGTGAGACACTTTGCGCAGCCTTGGTGCAGGGAGGAGGTTCTTGGACCTGCCTCAACTGAATGTGTCAAGCTCTGCTGACTCCCCATGGGAGGCCTTGCCTTGGAGGAGGGAATGGATGGTAGGTTGGGGAGGAAGGCTGAGGGGTAGGAGGAGGGAGGAGAAGGTCATCTGTGGTTGGTATGTAAATGAATAGAAAAATCTCTTAATAATAAAAAATGAATTAATAAATAAGTTTGTAACAAAGCCTTTAAAGATGCTATTAGTTCAACCAAGGTATCAAGAACTCTCCCATCCCCAGTTGCCAAAGGAGGCAACAGAAGCCCAGAGAGGCAAAGGACCTAGCCAGTTTGTCAACTGCTCTTTGAGGACCAGACACCTAGTTTTTCATTTTTATACTTCTGTAGTTGCACATTGTATGGGTGATGTTTCATTTTAAGTTTAAAATAAAAGTATGCCTGTTTTAACACCTAAAAAAAAAGAAAAGAAAAAATGTCTTACATACTTTTTCTTCTATCTGGTAAGTCCTTGTTCCTTAGTAAAGAATCTACTTTGTAAGCTTGTGTGGTGGCACATAACCTATAATCCCGGCACCAAGGAGATTGAGGCAGGAAGATCATATGTTCAAGTCCTGCCTTGTTACATAACAAGACCCTGACTTGACTCCCGCCCCTACAAAACTTTCTTTCTATTACCTTCCCTGTATTATTGACTCTTCTTCCACATTGGAGTGTGTGTGTGGGGTGTGTGTGTGTGTGTGTGTGTGTGTGTGTGTGTGTGTGTGTGTGTGTGTGGTTTGCAGCCTTGTCTAAGGGCCAAGGGACCATTCTTCTTCATATCTATAATAAAAGCTGATGCAGAGTAGGAATCTCATGCTTGTTTATTCAATGAAGTGAGTGGATAAATATATTCTTGAATAAATGAATGAAAACTTAAAATAAAACTCAGTAAGAAATGCTGTCAAGTTGAAAGGAAGAAAGTAATTTGGGGGAGAAGTCTGGGTGTTGGTAGATATTTATTCTGCTTAGAAAGAAGAAAGGGTCTCCCTGAAAGATATTATTTTGTTTCTGTCCTTTTGGTAGTGCTCTTGTTTGATATGCTAAACTTCCTTTGATGAGAATGTTTTGTTGTGTTCCTCTTCTGTTGCTTTTGCTGCCTTCTCACAGTGTTCTGTGAGAGACAACTCCTCCAATGTACGGTAAGTAAGCCAGTTCTTTATTGCCTATGTCAGACCCCAGTATCTGTGTGAAGATTTTGACAACTGCCAGTGACAAGACACAGGTACAACTCATAAGTAAGCTTTAGTAGTTCCCTTGCCCCCTGTAAGAGATGTGGACTACTTTTAAATAACTGATTAATTTTACTTCAGACTTTATCCTTTGGGTATTTTAAGCCCCGGATTCCTTAGCATAGTTTTAAAAATTTAGGTGACAACATGAGTGGGATAGGTGCTTAAGTATGTGTATATGATATTTATAACTAACTCCTTATATTTATATGCACATTTACTTTTGCAAACAAGTGTACACACATTTAGATGTTTATCCTTGAACATGGAGACGAAGATGAGCATATATATGTTGTTTCCTAAGCACATTGTCTTGGTAAGTGTATTTAATTCTACTGACTTTATCATATAGATACGGCATCCCTCTTTACAGATAAGGAAATCAGGTTCAGAAAGATGACAAATCATGCTCAAATTCATACAGTGAGAGATAGGCTTGGAACTCCCAATATTTCTTTCCAGAATGTAAGAAATCAAGTTTGTCTCAGAGTAGACAATGTAAAAACTGTAGCATGGCTTGAAAGTAAGTAGCATGGCTTGAAACTCAACTTGTTGAGTTGAATAAACAGACCTAGATTTTAATAAACTTTCACCCATGTTGCCTCTAGGCTTTGGGTATGTCATGATGACAAGGCACATTTACTACGAGTAATCCTTCCCAGCCCATACTGAGATGGTTATATGGTGGCACATGTGTGGATCATAGAACTACTCTACACAGCCTTCGCCCATTATGTTAGTCCTTGCTCAGTTGCCACAATATGGTGGTAAGAATTAGTTGTTTCAAAAGGAGTTATTGGCATTATTCATATGGAAACCACTCATGATTAACTTCAGGAATCAAAATCATTTTGAAATTTATGTATAGCTAGTGATAGTAATATCTACACTTAATGACTTTTAAATTATTAAGAAAGAAGAAGAACATGAAAAATATCAAGAAAATGTATAATCTAACAATGTAAAAAATAATATTAAAGGAGTCTAACAATGAATAATGAACTAGAATGATAAAGGAGGTTTCACTGGGTGTGAATATAACCATTTACAACTTCAAGAGAAGAGCAACTAGAGATTTCCCATCTCTGAAGTGTATCATTGAACTGCAGTTATGAATGCAGTAGTGGACTGTCCCCAGAATAAAAATACAGATCTGTGAAATTGAAATGGAATTTCAGACATAAGGAATTTAACATAAAATATTATTATTTATAAAAATAGCATTTAAAGTTATAAAAGAGAAGAATCACTTATTTAAGAAAACAGTATACTGAACATCTGAAAGACATATTATGATGTACTTCACACTTCATGCTTAGATTTCCAGTGAAATTAGTGGTAATGTTTACATTTTCTATTAGGAAAACTTAAATATCTGTGAAATAGTCAAACATTTGTCAGCCTTCACATCTTGCTTTTTTATTGACATTAGTAAATATAACATTGTATCCTAAATACCTTTTTCTTTTCTATTCTCCCATGCATCTAAAATCAGTGTGTGTTATTCACATGTGATTTTATAACTTTTTATACAGATATTACACTGAAAATGCTATCATTCTGTGTTATGATGCTTGCTTTGCCTTTTCATTAAACACAATTCTGGATAATTGTCCCTCTTGAGCATTCATGTTAAATGCTGACTGGTTCTGTTTTGCCAATGAAACAAAATTTATCCACTCTCCTGAGTTAAGTGGTTTAGTTGTTTACACTCATAAACAAATGGACTACAGTGCCTATCTCCTGTGTGTCTCCTTATGCAGTATATAAATATGTCTTAGTAGAATATATGGTTACAGGGTCACAGTTCTAAGTATCTTCAGCTTTATTGCCAAGCTTCCTTTTAACGAGATTATTTTATTTTGCATATTCATTATCAATATTCAGAACTGCTCTTTTTTTCTACATAATTATCCTTGCTTGGTATTTTCAAACTCACTATTCTTTTGCTAATTTCATGGGTAATGAGTGAATTCATTTCTTAGTTTATCTTTCCTCAACTGTTAATAATATGATCATATATTCACATAGTCGAGAACTTTCTATTTTTTCAATAGTTACATCTCTATCCCAGTTTCTTTAATTCAAGAATTTGGTATATCTGCAAAAGACAGTGTTAGCACTTTTAAAAAAATTGGGATTAATATAATTGCAACATCTATCCCGTTCCTTTCCTCCCTCAAAGCCCTCTCCTTTCCCTCTTCTTGCTCTCTTTTCAATTCATGTCCTCTTTTTTATTACATGCATACTTGTATATGTATACATACATATTTCTAAATATAATCAGCCCAGTCTGTATAATGTAATTTGTATGTATGTTTTCAGGGCTGACAGTTTGGTATTGGATAACCAATTCATGTGCTCTTCCTTGAGGAAGACTATTTCTCCCATTCTCAGCATTCCTTAGTTGCTTGTGGTTCTTTGGTAAAGTCAAGACATATTACTCTTTCTCCTATCCACTTTGGCATATCTATTGTTGTTCTCCTTTTTCAGTTTGTGTTTTGGAAGTCATACTGGTGAGACTGCATGGGTGTACCTTCTTATATTACTCAGAGACACAATCTCACATCAAATCCCCTGATCTTACACTCTTTCTACACCCTCTTCTGCAGTTTCCTGAACATTAGGTGCAGGAGTGTTTTGTAGATGTATCCATTGGGACTGGGCTCCTCAACTCTGTCTTTTGATTGGTTGTGGTTTTCTGCAATGGCATCCATCTGTAGCATGGAGAAGTTTCCTTGATTAGGGATGAGGACTACACTTATCTCTGGCATTTAGCGTTTTTGTCTCTATGGGTATCTCCATTGGCTCATCACCCTTCACTGATAGTCAGATATCACCTACTCACCAATAATATTGTATCTGGAACATGCTGAACCTATTCTTCAACTCTTTAATTTGACTTATCGGTTTGTCTCAGTAAACCATAAAACCACATCATCTTAATTAATAAATTGGATAAGCCATATTATTTTAATTCATAATATATTTATTATTATTGAATGCCTCTGCAGTTGCTAATTTTTGCTTTTGCAGTTCCATGCAAATGTTATAATGACATCAAATTTTATTCACACACATACAAACACACACATATACATACACATCTGGTGGGATTTTGATGAACTGCATTGATTCTAATAATAAATTTTAACTAATGAATAAATGATAACAATAAGTTCTTCCACTTGTTTATTACTCTTTGGGCTTAATGTTTTACAGTTTTGTGTTTAAAGATTTTGTACTTTTAGTTCCATTTATATATACTATTTACTACTTTTGAAACAATTATAAATATGTCAAAATTTTTATTGTTTTTTGACTGTATATAAATGCATAATGAATTTTTAAATATTGACTTTGTATCAATGATTTCTAATAGTTAGGAAACTCTGGAAATATCCTTCATAGCAAATTATTTTGGCAGTGTATATAGTATACATTTTGTTTTTGTCCTTATAACTCCATTCTTTGCACTTATTTTCATTGCTTTATTGCTGTGGGTAGAAAATCCTGAATAGGAGTGACAGTAGTACTAGCTGTCACTCTTCACTCTCTTTTTTGTCCCCAAACTTAATAAAAATGCCATATGTTCTTTATCATTAATTATGATATTATGATTGCATTTTTAAACATTTTTCTTTGGGTAGATAACATTTATCAGATTAAGAAGTTCTTACAATTAGTTTTCTGGAGTAATTATAATTCAAGAGCACTACATTTTATCAAATGCTTTTATTTGACATTTAAGGTAAATTCTTTTTCTCTATAAAGACATTATGATTCATTTAAGAATTTTAAAGCATTGAATTCCTAGAGTAGTTTAAATTTATTACAATTTATCCCCACCACCTACAGTAGATATAAGTCACCAATTTGGTGTAGTTTTTGTAGAGAGTGAGTTTCCCCTTTTTGTGGTAAAGCTTTTCAGATTTCATTGTCAAGGTTACG
>CABHPP010137609.1:0-23038 GCA_902168425.1 Peromyscus attwateri | reverse complement strand
ATTAACAGGAAATCAAATGGCAATAAATTTGATGTTTAGATTCTAATCGACTGTCAGAGTTTGCATTCAGTATTCTCATCTATTTCTGGCATCTAATTACAATGACATCCTTTTCTCTTTTATGTTGCTTTTTCTTTTCAAATAGGCTGTGTGCATTGAAAGAGTTACTCAAAGTATCATATTACATTATGATATCTCATGCTTTTGTCATTTGTTTATTATAATAGCAATATGTAAATTTCACAATTTAGATTTGAGAAAAAAATCACAAATGGCTGAATGTCCCCTGGTAGTAAGATGCACCAAATGGCTGAGAGAGTGAAAGTGAATTCTTATAAATTTAATTATAGATAATTTTCAGGTATAATAGATTTGTCCCTCTAATAGGAGGTGGCTCTTCATATGCAAATGATAATTATTATGTGGTTTTATTCCAAAACATTCTTAGCTGCCTATGCTGTCTTGTATACATTTGGTTAAAGAGTTTGCTAGTGTCCGGAAATAGGGAAAAGCCAAAATTTTAACTATAAACAATGGATCTTAGTATGATACTTCAAGAAACATGGGTTCAAATCGGAGCAGGATTTTATATTTCTACTCTATACTCTCATTCATTTCTATACTGAATATTTCTTGTTATCAATTTAAAATATAGAGTATTAATTTTTTTATGCATTATTCTGTGATGAAATGATAGTGACTGTCTTGTGATGTCATATATAAAGTTTTGGCATAATCTTGCTTGACTTAAAACAGTAATCTCTGTAAATACTGTTATTATAAGTATTTAATTGTAGATGAAATACAAAATGGTCTTATAATAAAAAACCTGGAGCCAGATATTGGGGTTAAACCGAGAGATCAGAAAAGCAGAAAGAAGCCAGCCATGTTCTTACCACTTGGAAATCCTCAGCCAAAGAGACCTACTCCTGTACACCCATGCCTCTATGCCTTTCTGTTCTGGCATCTCATTTCCTCTCTGCCCAGCTGCATCACTTCCTCTTCCTGTTCAGCTCTGTCACTTCCTGTCTGTCTGTACAGACCTCCAGACCTTTATGGTTAATGCTGGGATTAAAGGTATGTACTACCTCATCTGGCTCTGTTCCCAGTGTGGCCTTGAACTCACAGAGATCCAGAAGGATCTCTGTATTCTGAATGATGGGTAGTTAAGGTGTGTGCTACCATTGTTGACTCCATGTTTACTATAGTGGCTAGCTTTTTTTCTCTGATCCTCAGATAAACTTTATCTGGGTACACAGATAAAATATAAGCACATTTCCCCCTTTTTATCTAATATTAAAAAATAAAATTTACAAAAAAATTATATACAATAAGTACAATAATTATATACAATATATACAAGCAATAAATACATCAACAATGTCTAGTCCATTTGCATTTGACAAATTTAGCAAAAATATTCCATTATTTATCTTATTTTTGTGAATCCAAAGAATTGTATCTAATTTACCTTCTATCCTAATTTGCATTATCAAACTATCTTTTGATGTCTTTCCAGCTTACACACTTTATACTTCTTAGTGAGTTTCTTTTCTGAATTTCTTAACAAAGAAAACTATAATGAAACTATCTAATCTTCAACTCCCCCAGAGACCCAAGAAGGAAATAATATTACCCAGTAAAACAGGAAGTGCAAACAAGTGACTTCCAAAAAATATGAGTTATGACAGAAACAGCTGGCTTCCTGGACAGTCACCCTAGGTTTCTCTGCAATGTTGGGGCATCATCCTCAGCTTACAGGCTTAGCATATCTGACAGGCTCCTCTGTAAAGAAGGCTCTAAAGAGCCTTCCTACCTTGTCTTGGCAAGGATCAGCAGTTCTTTGTTTTGTGTCCTGCTTGTCCATTTTGGACAGCATACTGTCAGGAGTCAATGCAAGGACACTTTCTTGCCCAGTGGCTAACTTTTGTCACAATGAAAGTAAACTCCATATGAAGATTTCCTATGTCCCACCTGGCCCATGGTCAGGACAAATCTCTCACCCACAGTCTCACAGCCACATATAAAATAATAATTCAGAGGCTAAATATTAATCACCAATTTCATGGCCTATAGCAAGCTTGTTACCTGGCTCTTATAGCTTAAATTAACCCTTTACTATTAATCTGTTTTGCCACATGTTACATGGCTTACTGGCCTGCTGGCATGTTGTTTCTTGGGTGGCAGGCTGGCGTCTCTCTGCCTCTCCTTTCTCTTCCTATCTATCTGCTTGGATTTTCACCTGCCTCTAAGCTGTCTTTCCATAGGCCAATGCAGCTTTATTTATCAACCAATCAGAGCAACACATATTCACAGCATACAGAAAGATATCCCACAGCATTTAATGATATCAGATATTTATACTTCTTTATCTGTAATCTAGGAAAAGAACCAAGAATTTTATCAATCATTAACCCTATCAGTTCTCTAAGATATATGGTTTACTTTACATCTAGTATCACTTCTGAGTGAGTACATATCATGTTTGTCTTCCTAACTCTGTATTACCTCACTCAGGATGATATTTCCTAGTTTCATTAATTTGGCTGCAAATTTCATGATGTCTTTTTTTTTTCTGAGTACTCCATTGTGTATATGTATCACAGTTTTTTCTCCAGTCTTTAGTTGAGGGGCATCTAGGTTGCTTCCAGGTTCTGACTATTAAGAATAATGCTGCTATGAACATACTTGAGTGTCCTTGTGGGATAATTGAGCATCCCTTGGGTATATACGCAAGAATGGTATAGTTGGGTCTTGAGGTAGATTGATTCCAATTTTCTGAGAGACCACCATACTGATTTCCAAAGTGGCTGTATGAGTTTGCACCCCCAACAACAGTGGAAGAATATTGCCCTTACTCAATATCCTCTCCAACATAAGCTGTCATCAGTGTTTTTGATCTTGGCCATTCTGACAGGTGTAAGATGGTATCTCAGAGTCATTTGATTTGCATTTCCCTGAGGACTAAGGATGTTGAGCAATTCTTTAATGTCTTTTGGCTGTTTGAGATTCTTCTATTGAGAATTGTTTTTTCAGTTCTATAGCCCATTTTTTTTTGTTTGAATTATAGCTAGATAACAATGAGGACGCTAACAGGGACGCATGGATCACCCTGGGAAGAGGAAATAGATGAGATTCCCTAGGTAAACCAGGGTAAGGGAGCAATAGAGGATAGGGGGTTGGGGATGAGAACATAAGGGAATGGGATGGTTGAGCTGGAACAGGGACAGAGTGGGAGAGCAATGAAAGAGATATCTTGATAGAGGCAGACAACATGGGGATAGGGAGAAACCTGGTGTTAGGGAAGTTCCTACAAAGCCACAAGGAAGACCCCAGATTAGACTACTAGCAATAGTGGAAAGGGTGCCTGAGCTGGTTTACCCCAGTAATCAGATTGGTGAATACCCTAACTGTCATCATAAAGCCTTCATCTAGTACTGATGGAAACAGATGCAGAGATCCACAGCCAGGCACCAGGCTGAGTTCTAGGAGTCCAGTCAAAGAGAGAGAACAGGGAGTCTATGAGGAAGGGGTGTCAAGACTATGATGGTTCCAGAAACCTACAGAGGCAACAGAACCAAGCTGGTGGGAACTCATGAAATTTAGTGTAACACCTGTGGAGCCTACATGAGACTGGACTGGGCCCTCTGAATAAGCAAGACAGTTGTGTAGGTTGAGCTTAAGGAGCCCCCTAACAGTAGGATCAAAATCTATCTCTGGTGCATGAGCTGGCTTTTGGAGCCCATTACCTATGGTGGTACCTATGGTGCATAGCTTTGATGCAGGGAGTGGGGCTTGGACCTGCCTCAGCTGAATGGTTTGTATTGGCTGACTATGCCTGAGCATGTGGCCTGCCTGAGAATGTAGTTGACATAACAATTGTCATTTCATTGACAAAACTGATTTTTCCTGTCTTAGAAACCATCAATTGCAAATAATTTCTTGGCTAGAATGGGATATGCCTCCCACTTTTACTCCTTGCTGTGATTTCGTCTGCATGAGCTCTTGCAGGAATTTAAGATGCTGCCACACCCTCTGTGATTTCCTTTGTCTCCTTTCTATGCTCTTTCTGGAAAATACTGTTTCCTTGATATCATCCACCAACTCTGGCTTTTCCAGTCTTCCTGCCCCCTCTTCTGCATAGATCCCTGAGCATCTGGGGGAAGGGGTTGATATAAATATCACAATTAGGGTTGAACAGTAGGCAAATACCATACCTCTTTTTAAGATGTTGGCCAACAGGGTCTCAGAGACATTCCCTAGGTACAAGGGCTTTTACAATGCTTTTGATTACCCACCACAAGTGGTAAGAATGTGACTAGTTTCTTTCTGCTTCTCTGGTCTCTCAGTTTCTGCCAATATCTGGCTCCAGGTTTTTTATTAATAAGACCATTTAACAATTCATCTTGGGCTGGGTGGTAGTGGCACATGCCTTTAATCCCAGCACTTGGGAGGCAGAGGCAGGCCAATCTCTGTGAGTTCAAGGCCAGCCTGGGCTACAGAGTGAGTTCCAGAAAAGGTGCAAAGCTACACAGAGAAACCTTGTCTCAAAAAACCCAAAAAGCAAAGAAACAAACAAACAATTCGTCTTACATCTGGTGCCCTAATGTTTTGGCACAAATTCCTAGAAAAAGCTGCTTGCCTGTAACCTTACAGGTCCCTGACTCAGGCTTGAGCTGCATGGCTCAGGCCCGAACTATACTTAGCCAGAGTTTCCACCACATGTAAGCTAGAGTCTCTTTGATTTCTTCTCTCCTGGTGGGTTGTGGGCTCTCTGTGGATTCCCATCTCAGATTTCTACTGTTCTACACAGTCGGCAGACTTGGTGAGTCAATTAAGATATCTTAAAGGGACTGATTAGTTAAAGAGAATATTTTTTTCCACATTAAAAGAATGGGAAACATTTTTACAATGGAGGGAATTTGGTCTCTGTTTGATGACACTTTAGGCAGTCTGAAATTAAAACAATTAAATTAGAGGATAATTAATGTTGATGAAATTTACATAATGTCAATTAGGAATATTATTTCTTTCATCATTTTTATTTTAACATTGAAAAGATTGATTAATTTGAGTGCCAAGGTAAAAGTTTTAGAAAAACTTGTTAAAACAAATCATAGAGAAATTCAAACCCACAGAAGAATTTAAAGGTGAATCTATCTCAGCATTGACTTATATGGTTACTGAGAAATAGCCTGTTTTCAAACAACCAACCTTAATCTATCCAGTAACCTTATAGGAACTGCCAAATGCTCAAGGTTTTGTATGAGCTAACTGGACTCCAGTGGAAATGTTAGATTTGAGGAGATTTAAGAATCTATGGTCTCATATAGTATACATTCTCCATTTTTAAAGCAGGTCTTAAACTTGTGGACAAATTATAATAGAATTATCCCTCAGGGCTGGAAAGATTGGGTTACAGCAGTCATAGAGGCTGGTCCACAGTTACAATGGACAACCTGGTGGAAAGAGGAGGCTAAGACTATAGAACAATGATGTAGGACTAGAGGTATGGAAATTTCCCAGGATTAACTTTTTGGAGAAAGTGATTATGCTGATATACAAAGATAATCTTTATATGATGACCACACTAATTTTATGCCAAATGACAGCCCTCAATGCTTGGGACAGAATTGAAGAAGTAAGAAAGAAAACCTGACTATGAGACATGTCTGCTCCTGGCAGCACCAATCTGCTTCAGAGAAGATGATGGGCATTGAAGAAACTTCATATGGAGTTTACCGTCATTGTGGCAAAAGTTAACCACTGGGCAAGAAAGTGCCCTTGCATTGACTCCTGAGAGTATGCTGTCCAAAATGGACACACAGGACACAATACAAAAGATTGCCAATCCTTGCCAAGACAGGGTATGAAGGCTCTTTAGGAAATCTTGCTTCACAGATGAGTTTATCGGATATGCCAAGCCTATAGGCCAAAGATGATGCCCCAACATTGCAGAGAAATCTTGGATGAATGTCCAGGCACATAGCTGTTTCTGTCATAATTCACACTTTTTTTTTTGGAAGTCACTTGTTTGCACTTCCTGCTTAACTAGGTAATATTATTTCCTCCTTGGTTCTCTGAGGGAGTTGAAGATTAGATAGTTAGAGTTTTCCTTGTTAACAATTTTAAAAAAGAAACTCACTAAAGAGGTATAAAGTGTAAAAGTTTGAAAGACATCAAAAGATAGTTTTTGTAATGCAAATTAGGATAGAAGGTAAATTAGATACAATCCTTTGGATTAGCTAAAATAGGATAGATAATGGAATATTTTCTCTGAATTTGTCAAATCTAAATGAACTAGACATTGCTGATTTATTTATTGCCTGTATATATTGAATATGGTTATTGTACTTATTGTATATAGTTTTTCTTATATTAGTTATAACTTTTTTTTTATTTTAGACAAATAAAGGTGAAATGTGGTGATACTTTATTCATGTACCCCAACAAAGCTTATCTTAGGAATCGGAGGAAAATACCAGCCACTATATTAAACACAAAAGCCAGGCAGTGGTAGCACATGCCCTTAATCCTAGAGGCCACACTGGGAACAAAGCCAGGCATGGTGGCACACTCCTTTAATCCCAGCAGTAGTTAAACATGGAGGTCTGGAAGTCTGTACAGACAGACAGGAAGTGACAGAGCAGGGCAGAAAGAGGAAGTGATGTAGCTGGGCAGGGAGAAGAAATGAGATGACAGGGAGAGCAAGTCATATAGGTGTGGGTATACAGGAAGTAGGTATCTCTTTTGGCTGGGGATTTCTAAGTGGTAAGAATGTACCTGGCTTCTTTCTGCTTCTCTACTTTCTAAGTTTCTCTCCAATATCTGGCTCCAGGTTTTTTTTTATTAATAAGACCATTTAGCAATCGTCTTACAACTACAAGTTGATGTGTAGACCTTATTGAAGAAGATACCACATGCTTTTATTATGGAATGTGGCGGTATCTAGTTCTACTCCCACTGACTAATGTTCATGGCTCTGGTATGTGATTTAAAGGTTAACTGAGGAGAAAAGGAATTATCAGTCTTTCCCAGCTAGGAATCTGGCAACCTACAATAATTATTTGCCTCCATCTCTACTTCTAAGAACAAAGTCATATTACCATAATCACTGGCCTGTCATGTTTCTTCTAAATGAAAACATGGACTCTTGTGTTAGATAACATTTATTTATGATCTTTTTCTAAAATGTTAATATTCCATTTCAGATTTGAATGTTAAAACATACTACACGCCTTGATACACATATAGTACTGAACTGATTTTTTTTTATACAAGAAGTAAAGAATAGACCTGGTGAAATTACAAATCATTAAGACCAACAAATGTTAGTGAAAGTATAATTTTAAGACTAAAGTCATAATTTTATAATTGTGTCAGGTGCTTGAAAATGTTCCTTGTAAGTCAAACTGTTGTTTGTAGAATATTATTTTAAGATATTTTACATTTGTTTATGCTTTGGAACATTTGTTTAAGGATGCAAAGATGTGTTGCATTCTTTTTTGTTGCATTTGTTTAACTCTGTGAAGTCATGCTACTTTGCCTGTATAAAATATGTAATTGGTCTCATAAAGAGCTGAACAGCCAACAGTGAGGCAGGAGAAAGGATAGGAAGGGTTGGCAGGCAGAGAGAATAAACAGACGGAGAAATCTGGGAGGAAAAGAAAAGAAGGGTCAAGAGAACAAGAGAGGAGGACACCTGGGGCCAGCCACCCAGCCACACTGCCAGCCATGGAGTAAGAATAAAAGTAAGACATACAGAATTAAGACAGAGGCAAAATGTAGATGGGATAACTTAAAGTTAAGTAAAGCTGGCAAGAAACAAGCCAAACTAAATCCTGACATTTATAATGAGGAATAAGCCTCCCTGTGTGATTTATTTGGTAGCTAGGTGGCGGGACTCCCAAAAGAGTATAAAACAACCAACAACCTTTGTTCATTTAAAAAATACCTTCTTTTTTGTAATGTGTAATGGTTAATACCAAGACTCGTAACTGGTCTAGGTGTCATAAATTAATAACAGTGAGTTTTCATGTTTGGATATTATATACCAATTCCTCAGATCTGCAATTTCTGGCTTGTAATAATTGCCCTGCTCATTACTGTGGTGATTGCTGAACCTTAAAGGGATAGGTGTAATATAGATATGCCATTTAGGTCTGAGCACTTCACAGTCTCTTATGCTCTTCACATGGCCTGTTTCTGAGTCTGTATTAATCACAATGTACTGCAATAAAAACTTTCTCTAATTAGGCAAGAGGGATTCACTAGTCTATTTATATGAAATTAAGTATATAGAAGGTGGTTTAATACCTAATATTTTTAGTGAAATGATAGTAGTAAGTTTTGCCCTATAGCCTATGTAGTATCCAGACACAGACTCTTTGCTCAGTTAATAGGACCAAGCCTGAGTCTCTTGTGGAACAGGTTTGATATTAAGCCAGAAAGTGGTTCGTTACTCCTGTAGCATTCATGTCATTATTGACCAATGTGCATTTCCAGGCCAGTTATTATTGTAGCTCACAGGATTGAGAGCTGGCTAAGACTGTTGTTGACCTTTCTCCCTCAGAATCCTGCAAATGCCACTGTGGTTCTATCGTCTCAGTGTTACAGATTAACTTTTCAGGTCAGTAACAGCTAAATTTTTCTATGTCATATATGTGTGTGTGTGTGTGTGTGTGTGTGTGTGTATACATCTTTACATGTATATGTATATATATGAAGCTTCGAAAACATTGAATTTTCCTACAACATTTCCAAGATGTTTAGCTTTAGTTATGCCTCCCAGTACCTTTTCTTCTGTCCTGCGTACTCTCATCTCTCTCTCCACTTAAATCTTCTCACCACATTATTCCCATTTCCCCCTTTCTATCACCTGTGTTCTACTATCCCCACAATGGCCCCTTTCTAGTTTTCTGACTTCTATATGTGTTCTAATTTAAACACATACATCTAAAATTCAAAATAGGATTCACACATGAGAGACAACATATGGTGTTTGTCTTCCTGGGTCTGAGTTACCTCACTCAGGATGATGATTATTTGTAGTTACATCCATTTACTTGAAAATTGTTTAACTTCCTTTTTTTTAATAGCTGAATAAAATGTCATTGCACATGCATACCATATTTTCATTATTCATTTATCAGTTGATGTATACCTCAGCTGTTCCCATTATTTACTGTTATGAATAGAGGATCTAAGACTTTTATTTTTCTTAGCTATTATATCTCTCTTTTCTAGAAAAAATTTATACTTCAAACCTACTGTACTTAAGGAAAAAAACAGAGATTATTCAAAACTATATATATATAATATATTTATATATAGGTATATATATATACACACATAAACTATATATGGTTTGCAAATTATATATATATAGCTTATATATTATATACCTATAGCTTGTGTGTATGTATATGTGTGTGTGTATATATATAAATGTATATATATATATATATAATGTAGTATATGCTATCTTATAAAGCATGCTGAGTTTTACTTTTACTTTTTATAGTTTATTTTTAGACACGTTTTCTCTGTGTAGCTCCACCTTTCCTTAACTCACCTGTAAACCAGGTAAGCTTCAAATTCAGAGTTCTTTTTGCCTCTACCTCCAGATTGCTAGAATTAAAGTCATTCAACACTAGCCTGATTCCATTCAGAGTTTTAAAATACTATAACATCCTTAAGTACATCATGAAAGATAATTTTGATTTAAACATAAATAAAATAAATGAGGAAAAGTTACTACAATTTACTCTAAGAACTATGTGGACATGACTTATTTTCAACTGGTTCTCTTTGTGTATTGACAGATGAAAGTCTAGTTCTTGAAAGGACTGAGAGGTAATGTTGTCAGTAATTTTGGAAGGAACTGAATTTCACAATGAAGTATCAAAGTTTCACATGAAGGCACACACAGTAATTATAAATGTTTGAGTGCACTATGCTGACAAATGAGTATTGTAATAAGATGTTTTCTTAGTTGCATTCAGAATTCTATATATGGTAATAGGTGATTACCAGGCAAATTTTTGGAAGGAACTGCATAGTAAATATTCTATCAGTCATTTGTTAATGATTACAATATAATAGCAGATGCTTGTATTGCTAACTGGTTAAATTGAACAATATTAATTTATGTTCAAAGAAAAAATAATGGTGGATATATTTTACGTATGATTCAGGTCATTATGTTGTTAAATATTCAGAGTTTATGTATTTGCTGTCTACGTAGGTATAGCTTTGCATATTGCTTTACAGGTGTTTCTCTTTGACTGGCATTAAGGAAATGAGAAAACAAAGTTTTGAGCCCTTAAAAATTATGTAGATGAATAAATTAGAAGTGTCTAGAAATTATTCTGAAAATTCACATTTCAAAATTCAAGCTGTTTTGTTACTCAGTCTGTGTTTATTTGTTGAGATGTATCCAGGAAGAGCACAGTGTTGTGGAAGAGAGATGAATTTCTGAGTTTAACACAGTTGCAGGTGCTACCGTAATAAAAACAAATAAAAGCTAAATGTACACTATCCACAGCATTTCAGCTGATAATAAAATCTAGAAAAGCTAAGTGAAGTTTGCTTCCTTTTGGGAACCAGAAACAAACTCTGATTGAATGATTTGAGAATTCTTGATGGTGGTACAATTATATATTAGTCAGGGTTTTCTAGAGAAATAGAACTGATAGAAGATATATATGTGTGTGTTTGTGTGTGTTTGTGTGTGTGTGTGTGTGTATCCATGTATGATGGAATATGCATATATATATATATATATATATATATATATATATATATATAATTTACTGGAGTGGCTTACAGGCTGTGGACCAGCTCATCTAAAAATGGCTGTCTACAAACAGAAAGTCCAAGAATCCAGTAGTTGTTTAGTCCATGACGCTGAATGTCTCAGCTTATCTTCAGTACATGACAGAATTAATTAAGCTTCAAAGAATTGGGCTTCAATGCCAGTAAAGGGATGTGCTTGCCAGAGAGACTGAGGAAAACCAAAGAACTTCCTTCATTTTTGTCCCTTATAGGCACTCCAAGAAGAAGGTGTGGCCCAGATTTAAAGTG
This sequence comes from Peromyscus attwateri, assembly GCA_902168425.1. Classification (NCBI taxonomy): domain Eukaryota; kingdom Metazoa; phylum Chordata; class Mammalia; order Rodentia; family Cricetidae; genus Peromyscus; species Peromyscus attwateri. The sequence goes on along the minus strand of CABHPP010137609.1, from coordinate 11,953 downwards.
AATCTTCCAATCTCAAAAGATCTGGATTAAAGTTGCGTCTTCCCACTTCAAGTGATTTAATGAAGAACATCCCTCATAGGTGTACTTAATTTTAGATGTAGTCAAGTCAGCTACCAAGAGTGGCCATCACAGTTCAGTAACTAAAAAGACTTTTTTTGTAGGTAGAGCAGCTTGAAGCAATAAGGACATTCTGATGAAGATCTAATACAAAAATTAATACATAGAAATACAACATGGCTTCCGCACAGGAAGGAGGGATTGGATGGCAACTGACATAGCAATAATATTAAATGTCTCCTGTTCTGAAGTTAGTCCACTAGGCAGTTAGTTGTCTGTGCACATGCTCCTGATTTTTCTCATGACACAGCATGACCATCTGGTCAATTATATTATCCCGTTTCTGTGGAAAACAACTATAGTTCCTGCATAAATTGATTTAGCAGTTTGTCTGAAGTGAATATTTATAATTTCATGAACCAATTTGATTTCATATTTTCTATAAAAATATGGAAACAGTACAATTTTAAACATTGTCCTTGCTTTTACCATGGAATGCTAAATTTATATTTAATAAAATGCTTTATTCTTTTACATTTATCTGAATATATGATCAGATAACATAAATTGGAGGTCTGGATTCTGAGAGGTTGGAGCAAAGTGTGGAAGATTTAACTTGAACAGCACACCCAGAGTTCTCTTAGACAAGAATTTACCAGTAGTTCTATGCACTTCACCAAGGTAATGGATTACATTTCAGGCGGCATCCTTCTGTAAACGGAAATGTTCCAATTGAGTTACATAAAGTCTTTTCAACTGTAATCATCCATGAGTTACTGAAAATTGAATGAAATTTCCTCTTCCATGTCAAGATCTTCAGCACTAACACAGAATTGAGATATATTCATTTGCAAGGGTAACAGTAAGCTGATACTGCAGAAGTGATGGTGTTTGCACTGTGAGATGAATGATTCAAAACCCTGATTTCTGATTCAGTATAATTTCAGTTGCTAATTTGGTCAGAACTGCTTAATGTTTTTTCTCAGAAACTAACCCAGCATTTCCTTGTGCCTCAAAGTCTGGAAAGATAGGAGAAAGTGGCTGCAAACATTTTCTCAAAGCAAAGTGAACAGGCACACAATGCATGGATAAAGAACATAGCAAAGTGTTATAATGTTCAACTGGACACAGTCCATTTCTTTACAAGTAGAGTATGATACACATTCCTCATGTGTGCTCTATAGGGGGTATCTGATACACAAGTCTCCACCTTGATGTTGCCAAGAAGGGCAGTCACATAATAAATTTGATTTTCCTAACTAGAAGAATGAATGGTATTTTTTCTCTGTTCCATACAATCAGACAACTCTTAACTGTGGCAAATTCCTATGTGATTAAGATGACCACGGTATATTCCATATATGAAAAAGACACTTGTGACAGAGATCAAAGCAAATTACTGACACAAAATGAAAAACTAAGGTTATATTATCCCTTTTTATTAAGAAATTTCATTATTCATTTTACATACCAATCACAGATTCCCCTAGTCCCTCCTCCCACCCTTCCAGCCCCCCCCCATTCCCTCCTGCAAGACGGTATGGCCTCCCATGGGGAGTCAGCAGAGCCTGGTACATTCATTAGAGACAGGTCGAAGCCTCTCCCCCTGCATCAAGGCTGTGTGAGGTGTCTTACCACAGGTAGTGGGTTCCAAAAAGCCAGCTCATGCACCAGGATGGATCCTGATCCTACTGCCAGCGGGCCCCTTAAGCAGATCAAGATGCACAACTGTTTCTATTATGCAGAGAGCCTAGTATGTTCTCCTTTTAAAAAAAAATGCCTGGAAGCAGAGAATTCATCAGTACCTGTTTCTCCTCTACAAATGTTGATGCAGTGTTATCTTGGGGCATGCTTGCATAATATTGCAACACAATTGGTACATCTGAAATCATAAGACAACATAGAAATATCTTCATTCAAAGTCTACAAAATTCTCTATAGATGATTCTTTCTGGATAAGTTGTTGTTCAGTCTCCTTCTCCAAACTAACCTCATGTCCATAGTTACTATGTAAAATACACAAATTTACTGATGAAGAAGACTCTGGACTCACTCCTTTAGAAAGAGGAAGATGGAGCCCTCCTCACCCCACCCCGTTGGCTCACATCATGAGATCAGAGAGGAATAATTCTTGTACAAGAAATAATCATAGTGAAAGGAAGATGCAAAAGATGCTGGGTAGGAAACCAGAAGCTCTTCTCTCCTATTCTATCTCCCATTAATGCACATAAATGATCCATTAAGGATCTGCTTTTCAAATCTGAAGTTTTCCTAATATTGTTGATGGATTCTAATTAGCTTAAAGATCAGTTGTTATTTAATTGAAACACCAAAAGGTAATTTTTTAAAGAGTCTTGAAGGGTCTCAAGACCAATTTCATCGAGCTTGGGGGCACCGGTGCCTCCATGTATAACACGGGGAGGTAGTAAGCTCTGGGAAGACTATATTTATGATGGTTGCTAAGTTGACATAACAGCATACTGCCTCTGAAATATCTGTACTTATACCCACAGACAAATGTAGCCACCAGCTTTAATCAAAGAAGGCTCTCTTTGCAGTAAACAGTGGTGAATGCAGAGACTAACGTCCATTCAAGATGCAGAGAATAAGCCATAGAAGGGGGCTCAGCCTAGAACAAGTCTTGATACCACATCTTGTAAGTCTTAGGGGGAATTTTGGAATAGGATTCAGGAATAAGGACAGAAGATAGAACAGAGGGCTACTAAATGCCATTCTGTAGGTTCCATGCAACTGTAGTCACCATTAACTCATGAAAACTGCAGTTACCTGCACTGGACCCAAATGAGACTGACACTATTATCAATCAGTGAGGAAAGGAGGGGAGTTTACGGGAGCTTGTCCTCTACCTATAAGATAATTGTTGTTGATAGATTCAAAGAGAGGGAAACACTCTCTTCAGTTTGTTGTTGGAGTCTGTTTAATAAATCTGTTGAGCCTTCTAACAGATGACTCCAAAACCAATGTCCAAAACCATGATACCACTCCTGGTTAATCTTGGTGTGTCATACACACACACACACACACACACACACACACACACACACACACACACACACGAAAAAAATAAACATGAACAAACTAGCAGGAACACAGAGAGAGATTCATTGAGAAGGGAGAAGACGACATAATATTAGGGAATTGGGGATTAGCGTAGCTAGTATACAAAGTGAAATACGTGAAATTGTGAAAAAAAATTAAAAATCAAGAAGTAATAATTTAGACACATAAAATCTGAATAATTTTAAATGTCTCAGTTCTAAAATAGTTATCATACGTGACATGCTGTTGCTTTCTGACTGTAATTGAGAAAATAGAATATCATATTTCTAGGTTCTAATGTAACATCTACTGATGCAGTTTCTACAATAGTGTGATACAATGAGCTTTTTATCTGCAGTTTGAGATGTTCACTAAATAACACTGCTGAATTGAAACTCTTGTAAGAAACAAGTGAGGTAAGAAATGAACAAATTAGCTGCTTAAAGTATAATTTGTCTTTCTGTAGTAATGACTTTATGAGATTGAAGAAACATTAAAACATTAGTTGCAAAGCAAAATAGGAAAATTACAGAAAAAAAAAACACTCATGAAGGTTGTCATCAAAAGTTATCTTGGTTACTTCACATGTTTTGTTTCATGTATTTCTAATTTTTCAAAATATTTCTACATTGATTTGATCAAGGTGATATTTATTTATTTATATTTAAATTGAATAAAACATTCCTATAGCTGAAGCTCAAAAAATTACACATTGTAAGTAAAAGAAGTGTACTTTTTCCTTAGTGGAGCTGAGGCCACAATAGCTTTTGTAGAAATATAATTAAAAGACAGGACATTAGGATCCCATTTAGCATATGTGGACATGATAATCTTGAGAATTTAGAATATACCATACAATATATATTCAACCACTGCTGTTTGCTTTGAAACCAATATTTAATGGGCTATGCAAAAGAATATTGTTGTAAAGTAATACAAAAAAGCAACCACACCTGCCTTGCACTCAGTAAACCAGTGGACACACTTCTGTTCAGATTGTGTAGGAACTGCAATGACCTAAATTTTACATTTGTTCTTTGTGGGACTATAACATTTTGATAATGCATGTATTAGTGTGAAAGTCAATAAAATTTACTTTAAGTGATAGGAAACAAAAATTCATTTTGAACACTATGGGGATCTTAATGAAAGAAGGTCAATATAAATGGAACTGTAATAAACAGTATAAAAAGCTATAGTTAGCTAGGACATAGTTAAAATATGAAAAAAAAGTTACCACAGAAAGAATATGTTTAAACATAAAACCATCAAAATGCCCCTCCCACAATGTTTATTTTCTTTCTATGTACTTTACAATTTATCTGCTTATAACAATTTATTCTCAATTCTTGATTAAAAATGAATATAAGAAGGGATTCAGAAATTGAAAGAAGCCAGAGAATCAGATACAAAGAAGAAAAACTAATTTTAAAAATGTAAGTTCCATTTAAAGCATCTACTATGAAGCACAGTAATAATAAAAATGCATAATCCCTTATACAGATTAAAGAAGCCAGTAATGAAATTGAGCACACCATAATCCAGACTCTAAAAACTGTTCACAAAAGAAATGTAGTGTCTCTTTGTCCTGATCATCTTTCTGAAATATCCATAATAAACTGAGGCTTTTGATTTGCAAACACATTGCCATTATTTTATTTGAATTTATTTTATGCAAGATGTCTCGTGCTAAGAACGAACACTAAAATGAATGAGATAGGCTGACTTTGTGAACTGGATTTTCAGGGAGTGGGTGAGACATTCAACACCTGCAGTTTAAGTGGTGCTGTTGAAAGTGCCACAGTGTTGACAGCTAGAGGTGAGACTCAAAATGCCATCTCAAAACACATGTGATCACCGATATAGAACATCTGGATATGTTACAGTTTGCAGCTGAATGTATTTGGAAGTGTAATTCAGAACTCTATGGATTAATTAGTTCCAATTATAGTCAGCATTTGTAATCCAAAACAACAAATTTAATGTTAATTCTAAGAATAATGAAGAGGCACTGAATGCCTACAAATAACATGTTTTGTGAATGGAAATGATGAGCTAAAACATTCAGTGAGTCCTTCTGAGGCTGCAAAGATACCTGAGAAGGTTAGTTTTAAAGTTACAAGGACTTGTATTAAAACCTAGGGAAAGATACAGTAATAACTTTTTTGATTAGGGGAAATAGGGTCTAGACAATGGACTTCTGAAGCAAATGTTCCTTTACTTATCCTGCTTAAGGTAACCCCATTTGCACTGACATACTTATTTTGAAGAAAGAGTCTTGTATAGAAAAAGACTAGTTATTTGGAAATTTCCACGATATATTTTAAATGTAGAAGCCAATAGTTGTTCAAGACAGAATATGATTTTGTTAATGTTTTACTAAAAATTTGTCTGATAAGAAATAATGTAATTGTAATAGGCGTCTAAATGTCTTGCTTCTATACTTCTTGTGGTTATTGAATTATTGTCAACCACACAAAATATCACATCACCTTTTGATTTCTCTTATACTTTCAGGGAAATTAGAGAAGTTGGAGTTTAAATGCAAGTTAAATGAAATGATATTGCCAATATTAGATCAATATTAGCTTATTAAAAAGGCATTCTTCATTGTTCCACCTAACTTTAAGATTTAAAATCATGCATCATTCTTAACATAGAAAGGACAAATATCAGGACTGTATGCATTTACTTTTGATCTCCCTTGAAAACAAATTAAGCATTCTTGTTTACCTCAGTCTTACACACACACACACACACACACACACACACACACACACACACACACACATATGTAACCCAGTAAAGCAAAATTAAGTTCTGTAACATCTAAGGACTAAGAACATCAGAACATCAGCTGTGTATTTCTGCCACATTTCAGATGACTTACACACAATTCCACAGAGTCACTGGTTAATAAATATGCCCCATACTCATAACTTGAGTAATAAAAGCTTTAGCTTAAATTTTGGCTTCTTATATTTCATTCTGATTTTGACAAGCTGTACCCCATGTTCACTGTCTCTCAGCCAAAAAGCAATCCAGAATAAATTCCTTAGGTGAATGATCTATAATGATGATGATTTTCGCCTTGTATGAGAGGAGCACATTTAAGCCATTCACTTCCCAATCTTATGGGAATGATTCACCTTGTTAATTCATTTAGTTTTGATTTACTATTTTAATTAGTCTCAATTTAATTACAACTAATTGAATTGGGGTATCAAACACAAAGCTACTTGGATGAGTAGGATGATCTTGTTTTCTCAATAGGGAACAAATTACTCTTTAGAGAACATATCCAAATAACTACCACAGACATACTTGTGTATATGAGTTCCCCATTTTATTTTCAAGGGATTAAAAATTAACTTGTTTATAAAAAAGACAAGATACTTATAGAAAGTAGGTCATCTTAACTTCCTGTGACTAAACTGCAGAGGAAATCACAGGTAGCTAGTGAATATGATGGGAAATCAACAAACACAAGTTATGCACATTTTAACCTCTAATTAATTTTTCTGATCCCTCTTATACTTATTATAAATATACAACATTTATATATGTAGTTTAATGTACTTTTTCAGCAGGTACAAATGGAATTATGTATTGTTAGAATATTAATTTAATATGTTTTTCTTTTTCCCTGATGGTTACCAGAATATCAGATTTATTCTCTTCCTTAGTTCATTCATTTTCCCTACTGTATTAATGAGTTTTAAGGATTTGGTGACAATAGAGTATTTTCAGAGGAAAGAGTTATTAAATCTTACCACTTGGGAGACATAAATCCAGGGCAATTCTTCTAGGACAGAAATGTTTCTTTATTCCCCATACTGCCTCCACACCAATTTATCTACCTAATGTTCATTCCCAGTTGTGAATAAAATATTTCAAATTTTATTATTATAGCTTGTACAAGATTCCTAAATGAGAAGAGAATAAAATATTTCAACAGAATACAAGATATGGCATTAGCATTTAATATTGTGTGTAGACAAAATTCTAACTTAGAAATTTCAATTAATATTGAGTTACTTTCAACACTATTGGTGAATGAGGACTCAATATTCTATGGTTATCTTTAATATTTATAAAATATGATTAAATTCAAATGTCATTATTATTATTAATTGATTTCTTTCATAAAATGTATTCTGATTATGGTTTCCTATCCCCCAACTTCTTTCTTTCTCTCATTAGAATACAGACATGCATCTAAAAAACAATATGGTAAAATAAAAAAAAAAGCCAGAATAGGAAAATAAAACAAACAGGAAAAAAGAGAAAAAAATAGCACAAGAAATAGTATTCATATACTAAGACACAAATTCACATGCACAGAAAATTTAAAAAAAGTCAGGAACCATAATGTATAGGCAAACAATCTGTAAGGTTAAAAAAAAATGACCAAAGAAAGCATTGTGAGAAAAAATAAACTCCAAAAATATGATTGAGTTTAGTCTTGTGTTGACCTTCTACTACTGCTGGACATGCAGCCTACCCTTTAGTGTGGTTTGTATGCCCAGTGAGATTCCATTGGATAGAACTGATAATATGTTTGCCAGTATTTATCTACTGGAGACAGCTTCCAGGTTAAAGAGGGGAGGCTTATGTCTGTTCCCTCTATCTGCTCTGTACCACATCTGGCATAGGCCTGTACAGGCCATGTGCATGCTGCCACGGTCTCTGTGCGTTCATATGTGTATCTGTTCTGTTGTATCTTGGAGACCTCGTTTCTTTGCTGTTTTCTATCTCTACTGGCTCTCACACTCTTTCTGCTTCTTTTCCCAGAGTTCTCTGAGCCCTGAGGAGAGGGATTTGATGAAGATACTCCACTTAGGACAAGGTCTCTCACTTTCGGCACATAGTCTAGTTGTGGGATACTCTATTTGTTCTCATCTACTGCAGGACAAAACTATCTCTGGTGATGACTATATAAAATTTGAGAAACATCTGGCATCCAACTTCTGGGGCAAAAAATCATGAATTCACTGGTTCAGGCTGGATCTACATCTGGCCTGAGTCCCTGCCATATCAGCTAAGTTTTTGTTGCAGCCTCTCTGCAGCAAACTCTGTGGGTTATTGGGCCCCCCAAATCACAGGAGTTAGCCAGTTTTCACACATTTTCCCTGTGAGATGGCTGGGTCTTTCACGTCTTTCCTCTTCTGGTGGGTTTCAACTTTCTCTGGGCCCCCTCTTCAGGTTGCTGCCACACCATCATCTGAATTGTCAGCACACTGGGTGAGTCAATTGGGATATCTTAAAGGGAGGAATTAGTTAAAATAAAGGTTTTTTTTTCCCCTACATTAGAAAATGGGAAACATTGTTACCATGGAAGGCTTTTGATCTCTGTTTGACTATGCATTAAATAGTCTGAAAGTGGAACAATTAGATGAGAGGATAATTAATGTTAATGGAAGTTATGTAATGTCAATTATAAATATTTGTTTGATCATTTCTGTTCCGTCATTAAAAAAGTTGGTTAATATGAGTGCCAAGATAAAAGTTTTAGAAAAACTTATTAAAACAGATTATAGAGATATTCAGACACAGAGAGAGGAATTTAAAAGTGAACTAATCTCAGCATTGTATTGTAAGATTATAGAGAAACAGCCTAAGGCTTTGAATTAGCCAACCTTAATCTATCCAGTAACCTTACAGGAACTACCACATGATAGACATCCTCAAGGCTATATATGAGCTGATTGAACTCCTGACAAATGTTAGATTTGAGGAGCTTCAAAGAAGCAATAGTCTCATTAGGCATCCACCCATTTTTTGTGAAGTAGATGTTAAACTCATGGCCAACTTGTAATAGAATTTTCCTTCAAGACTGGAAAGATTTGGTTACAGGAGTCTTAGAGGCTGGTCCCCAATTACAATGGAGGATCTGGTGGAAAGATGAGGCTAAGACCATTGAACAACATACTGGGGCTAGAGGTATTGGAATCTGTCAAGATCAACTTCTTTTTTTAAAGAATTTTCTTTATTCTTTTTACATAACAAAAATGCCCCTCTTCCCTACTCCTGCACCTCCAGTCTCCCCCTCCCAACTAACACTCATTCCCTCATACAAGAAAGTAAGGCCTCCTACAAAGAAGTACATTTAGTAGAGGCAGGTCCAAGCCCCTCCCCCTGCCTCAAGGCTGTGAGAGGGGTCCCATCATAGAAGTGGGCTCCAAAAGGCCAGCTCATGCGCCAGGGGTGGATTCTGATCCTACTGCCCTTTAAGCGGGGGTCCCTTTAAAAAGCCGTCCCTTTAAGAAGATCATGCTACACAACTGTCTCCCTATGCAGAATGCCTAGTCCAGTCCCATGCAGGCTCCACAGTTGTACATCTAAATTTCATGAGTTCCCACTAGTTTGGTTTGGTTGTCTTTATAGGTTTCCCCATCGTGATCTTGATGCTCTTGCTCATAGAATCCCTCTTCGTTCTCCTCAACTGGACTCCTGGAGATCGGCCGGATGTTTGGCTGTGGATCTCTGCATCTGCTTCTATCAGTTACCAGAGAAAGGTTCTATTATGACAGTTAGGGTATTCACTGATCTGATTACTGGGGTAAGCCAGTTCAGGCACCCTCTTCACTATTGCTAATAATCTAAGCTGGGGTTATATTTGTGGATTCCTGGGAAGTTCCCAAGCACCTGGTTTCTCCCTATCCCCATGATTTCTCCCTCTATCATGGCATCTCTTTCATTGCCCTACCACTCCATTCCTGTTCCAGCTTGACCATCCCATTACCTCATGTTCTCAACCCCCATCCCCTACCCTCCATTGCCCACCCCTCATCCCCAGTTTACTCATGGAGATCTCATCTATTTCCCCTTTCCAGGGGATCCATTCATCTCTCTTTGGTTCCTCTCTTCTCTAGAGCTGTGGGTTGTACTCTGCTTATCCTTTGCTTTACATATAGTATCCACTTATGAGTGAGTACATACCATGTTTGTACTTCTTAGTCTTGGTTAGCTGACTCAGAATATTTTCTAGTTCCATTCATTTGCCTGCAGATTTCATGATGTCATTGTTTTTCACTGCTGAGTAGTACTCCACTGTGTGCATGTACCACATTTTCTTAATCCATTCTTCAGCTAAGGGGAATCTAGGTTGTTTCGAGGTTCTGGCTAGTATATGAATAGTGCTGCTATGAACATAGCTGAGCATGTGTCCTTGTGGTATGATTGAGAGTTTCTTGGGTATATGCCCAGGAATGGTATCTGGGTCTTGGTGAAGTTTGATTCCTAGTTTTCTGAGAAACCACCATACTGATTTCCAAAGTGGCTGTATAAGTTTGAATTCCCACCAACAGTGAAGGAGAGTTCCCTTTGCTCTATATCCTCTCCAACATAAGCTATCATCAGTGTTTTTGATCTTAGCTATTCTGACAGGTGTAAGATGGTATCTCAGAGTCGTTTTGTTTTGCATTTCCCTGAGGACTAAGGATGTTGAGCAATTCCTTAAATGCCTTTCGACCATTTGAGATTCTTCCATTGATAATTCTCTGTTTAGCTCTGTAGCCTGTTTTTTTAAATTGGATTGTTTGGTGTTTTGATGTCTACTTTCTTGAATTCTTTTTCATTTTGGAGATTAACTCTCTGTCAAATGTGGGGTTGATGAAGATCTTTTCCCATTCTGTAGGCTGTCATTTTGTGTTATTTACTGTGTCCTTTGCCTTACAGAAGTTTCTAAGTTTCAGGAGGTCCCATTTGTTAATTGTTGCTCTAAGTAGCTGTGCTACTGGTGTTATATTTAGGAAGTAGTCTCCTGTGCAAAAGCATTCAAGACTACTTCCTACTTTCTCTTCTATCAGGTTTAGTGTAACTGTTTTTTTGAGGTATTTGATCCACTTGGACTTGAGTTTTGTACATGGCGATAGATATGGATCTATTTGTAATCTTCTACATGTTGACATCCAGTTATGTCAACACCATTTGTTGAAGATGCTTTCTTTTTCCATTGTACACTTTTTGCTTTTTTTTTTTTTTGTCAAAAATCAGGTGTTCATAGGTATATGGGTTAATGTCAGGGTCTTCAATTTGATTCCATTGGTCCACATGCCGTTTTTTATGCCAATACCAAGTTGTTTTTATTACTATAGCTCTATACTAGAGCTTGATGCCAGGGATGGTGATGTCTCCAGAAGTGGCTTTATTATACAGGATTGGCCAAGATCAACTTTTTGGAGAAGGTGATTATGCTGATATACAAAGACAATCTTTATATGATGACCACACCCTGGCTTTATGCTGAATGGCAGCCTTGAATACTTGGGACAGAATTGAAGAAGTAGAAAAGAAAATTGAGTCATTTACAAAAGTTATACAGGGTTCAATAGAAAACTTCACTGATTTCTCACGAAGATTGACTTCAGCAGTAAATAGAAGGATACCAAATTCAGAAGCTAAACAGATAATAATTGAATCTCTGGCTTTTGAAAATGCTAACCCACAATGCAAAAGGGTAATTAGGCCATTAAAGGCAAGATCAGCACCCTTGGAGGGATGGATCTGGTATATGATTAATATTGAATCTCATGACCATGATGATGCTTGGTTAGGAGAGGTGATTTCCAGAGGTTTGAAGAAAAAATAGTAATGTCAAATATTTCAATTGTGGTAAAGAAGGTCACCTCAAAATGGACTGTAAACAGGGTGTTCCTAGAAATAATGTTTTCTCAAGGAATAATCCCAACAGAATACCCTTTCCTTTTGGATTATGCAGAAGGTGTGGCAAAGGCACACATTGTACTAATGAATGCAGATCAATAAGGAACAGACAAGGTAATTTGCCTTTGCTTATTGGGAAACTTACTTGAGGGGCCTCTCTCAGGGCCCC
>CABHPP010137608.1:0-50399 GCA_902168425.1 Peromyscus attwateri | reverse complement strand
TTATTTTATTGTAAAGCAGTCTTTGTTTTCAAAGGATGAATCATCTGCTTACTAGTGAACAGGCGTGGTAGAGATCTCACACTGAGGCTTTCTTCATTCAAATCCTTGGCGATGTTGCAGCGGCTCCATAACTCAGTCTCTATTACCCTGGGTGCCCAGCGTCTCCCACAGCCAGCTTGTTCTCCCATGAGAACCGTCCTGGTCCATGGTCCAAGGAGGCAATCATTCAGGGTCAGAAAGGAGCAACGGGTCAGACTGAGCTGTTCAAGTTGTCTTCATATACTATATACGTATATCTGAAACTGGTTTATCATCGCACTAAGTGTTTCTTCCCAATCGGGCCTCTCTCGGAGGTGAACATTTCTATGTAGCTCTGGAACAAAATCATCCTCTTCAGACTGTATTGAGGACTTCATCTTTCTTCTTTAGGTTGGATTTTTCCTTCTAGTGCTTTCTGTAAGGCTGGGTTTGTGGATAGGTATTGATTAAATCTGATTTTATCATGGAATATTTTGTTTTCTCCGCCTATGGTGATTGAGAGTTTTGCTGGATATAATAGTCTAGGTTGGCATCCGTGGTCTCTTAGTGTCTGCATAACATTTGTCCAGGACCTTCTAGCTTGCATAGTCTCTATTGAGAAGTCTGGTGTTATTCTGATAGGTTTGCCTTTATATGTTACTTGGTCTTTCTCCTTTGCAGCTCTTAATATTTTTTCTTTGATCTGTATGTTTAATGTTTTGATTATTATGTGGCGAGATGACTTTCTTTTTGGATCCAGCCTATTTGGTGTTCTGTAAGCTTCTTGTATCTTCATAGGTATTTCTTTCTTTAGGTTAGGAAAGTTTTCTTCTATGATTTTGTTGAATATATTTTCTGTGCCTTTGAGTTGGTATTCTTCTCCTTCTTCTATCCCTATTATTCTTAGGTTTGGTCTTTTCATGGTGTCCCAGATTTTTTGGACGTTTTGTGTTACGACTTTTTTGTCTTTAGTGTTTTCTTTGACTGATGAATCTATTTTCTCTATTGTGTCTTCAGTGTCAGAGATTCTCTGTTCCATCTCTTGTATTCGGTTGGTTATACTTGTTTCTGTAGTTCCTGTTCGTTTAGTCAGGATTTCTATTTCCAGCATTCCCTCAGCTTGTGTTTTCTTTGTTGTCTCAATTTCTTTTTTCAGATCTTGGAATGTTTCTTTCATCTGTTTAATTATTTTTTCTTGGCTTTCTTTGCTTTCTTCCAATTTTTTGTTTGTTTTTTCTTCCATTTCTTTAAGGGAATTTTTTATTTCCTCTTTAAGGAAGTTTTTCATTTCCTCTTTAATGGAGTTTTTCATTTCCTCTTTAAGAGAATTTTTTATTTCCTCTTTAATGAAGTTTTTCATTTCCTCTTTAAGGGAATTTTTTATTCCCTCTTTAATGGAGTTTTTCATTTCCTCTTTAAGGGAGTTTTTTATTCCCTCTTTAATGGAGTTTTTCATTTCCTCTTTAAGGGAATTTTTTATTTCCTCTTTAATGGAGATTTTCATTTCCTCTTTGAGGAAATTTTTTATTTCCTCTTTAAGAATATTTTTTATTTCTTCTTTAAGGGCCTCTATCATCTTCTTTAAGTCATTGTTAGGATTAATTTCTTCTGTTTCTTCTGCCTTGGTATGTTCAGGACTTACAAATGTAGGGTCGGTAGGTTCTGGTGTTGTCATATAGGCCTTTATGTTGTTGCCTGTATTTTTCCGCTGGCGTCTACTCATCTCTTTCTCTGCTCAGTGCAGATGGTGTAAGACCCTAACCCTTCAGGCTTACACCTCTAAGCCTCAGAAATGAGAAATTTCAGCACCGGGAAATGAGAAACTAAAAATCTGGTTCTCTGGGCAGGCTGACCACCCCTGTTCTCAGTCGGTGAGGTATATATTTACGATTCTGGTGATCTGGTTTGGTGGTTGTGTGGTCTTAATAAGTTCTTTTGAGAGCTTCTTGAAATACAGGATCCAAAGACACCTCCTACTCCGTGGCTTGCTGTATAGCTGGGTGGCTGGCCCCTGATGTCTTCCTCCTTCTCTGGCTTCTCGATCCTTCAGGTTCCTGCGAGCACCGCAGCGTCCTCCCTCGTTGCCTCTGTAGCCACAGCTGCACTGATCCCTGCCACGGAGCTCAGGTCTCGCAGGGCGCTGCGCTCTCCACTAGTTCCCAATTGAGAAGCAATCAGCAAGGTGATTAACATCCACTGTGGGGGTACAGGTGTCCCTGATCCTTGTAGCTCCTCTTCTTGCGTTCACCCAGCTCTGTCGCGCTCCAAAGGGTCACCCGGGAAGCCCCCAGCCGCTGCTCCTTCCCTGTGCTCGCTACGACCATGCCGCTCGTACTGCGCCTCTCACCGAGTGCCGGCGATCCGCTCACCCACAGGCCTGGGGAGACTGCGTGGGAAGGATCGATCCAAGCCGCGGATTCCCGAGGAAGGCAGAGAAACTCTGATGCTCTAGCCAGCTTTTCTTAACTTAAATTAATCCTTCTATCTTTTTTCTCTGAGCTTTTATCTTTCACTTTTTCTGTATACCTTTGTTTTTTACTGTTTTTACTGTTTTTGTATGACATTGTTTTTTACTGCTGTGTAATAATCCATTGTGTAAATGTACCACATTTTCTTTATCCATTCTTCTGTTGAAGAGCATCTAGGTTGTTTCCAGGTTCTCTTTATTACAAATAATGCTGCTATGAACATGGTTGAGCAAATGTCCTTGTGGTATGGTTGAGCATCTTTTGGGTATGTGCCCAGGAGTGGTATTGCTGGGTCTTGAAGAAGGTTGATTCCCAATTTTCTGAGATACTGCCATGCTGATTTCCAGAGTGGCTGTAGAAGATTGCACTCCCACCAGCAGTGGAGGAGTGTTCCCCTTTCTCCACATCCTCTCCAACATAAGCTGTCTTCAGTGTTTTTGATGTTAGCCATTCTGACAGGCATTTTGATTTGTATTTCCCTAATGGCTAAGGATGTTGAACATTTCCTTAAGTGTCTTTCAGCCATTTGAGATTCTTCTGTTGAAAATTCTCTGTAGCCCATTTTTTAATTGGATTATTTGTTATTTTGGTGTCTAGTTTCTTGAGTTCTTCATATATTTTAGAGATCAGCCCTCTATCAGATGTGGGGTTGGTAAACATCTTTTCCCACTCTGTAGGCTGCCTTTTTGTCTTATTGACAGTGTCCTTCACCTTACAGATGCTTCTCCGTTTCAAGAGGTCTCATTTATTATTTGTTGTTCTCAGTGTCTGTGCTACTGGTGTTACATTTAGGAAGTGGTCTTCTGTGTCAATGTGTTCAAGACTACTTCCCATTTTCTACTATACAGTTCTATGTAACTGGGTTTATGTTGAGGTTTTTGGTCCATTTGGAGTTGAGTTTTGTGCATGGCAATAGATATGGCTCTCTTTGCATTCTTCTACATGTGGATATCCTGTTATGCAAGCATCATTTGTTGAAGATGCTTTTTTTCTCATTGTATAATTTTGGCTTCTTTGCCAAAAATCAGGTGTTCATAAGTTTGTGGATTGATGTCAGGATCTTCAATTCGATTCCATTGATCAATGTGTCTGTTTTTATGCCAATACCAAGATGTTTTTATTATTATGGCTCTACAGTAGAGCTGGAAGTCAGGGATAGTGATGCCTCCAGAAGTTCATTTATTGTATAGGATTGTTTTGGCTCTCCTGTTTTTTTTTTTTTTCCATATGAAGTTGAGTATTGTTCTTTCAAGGTCTGTGAAGAATTGCATTGGGATTCTGATGGAGATTGCATTGAATCTGTAGATTGCTTTTGGTAAGATTTTTATGTTTACTATGTTGATCCTACCTATCCACGAAAATGGGAGATCTTTGCATTTTCTGATACCTTCTTCAATTTCTTTTTTCAAAGATTTAAAGTTCTTGTTTGTCATACAGGTCATTCACTTGTTTGGTTAGAGTTACCCCAAGTTATTTTATGTCATTTGTAGTTATTGTAAAGGATGATGTTTCTCTGACTTCCCATTTATCATTTGTATATAGGAGGGCTACTGATTTTTTTGAGGTAATCTTGTATTCTGCCACATTACTGAAAGTGTTTATAAGCTGTAGGTGTTCCTTGGTAGAATTTCTGGGATCACTTATGTATACTATCATATCATCTGCAAATAGTGAAAGTTTGAATTCTTCCTTTTCAATTTGTATCCCCTTGATCTACTTTTGTTGTCTTCTTGCTCTAGCTAGAACTTTGAGTTCTATATTGAATAGGCATGGAGAGAGTGGACAGCCTTGTTTCTGATTTTACTGGAATCACTTTGAGTTTCTCGACAATTAGTTTGATGTCGACTGTTGCTTGCTGTATATTGCCTTTATTATGTTTAGATAGGTTTCTTGTATTCCTGATCTCTCTAAGACCTTTATCATGAAGGGGTGTTGGATTTTGTCAAAGGCTTTTTCAGCATCTAATGAGATGATCGTGTACTTTTTTCTTTCAGCTTGTTTTTATGGGGTATTATATTGACAGATTTTCATATGTTGAACCATCCCTGCATCTCTGGGATGAAGCCTACTTGGTCATGGTGGATGATTTTTTGCTGTGTTCTTGGAGTCTGTTTGCTAGTATTTTATTGAGAGTTTTTACATCAGTGTTCATGAGGGAGATTGGTCTGCAGTTCTTTTCCCCAGTTGCATCTTTATGTGGTTTGGGTATCAGTGTAAAGATGCTATGATGTGGCTAGCTTCTTTTCTGGCTGCTTAAACTTGGGTGGGCATTTCTTTGAAAAGTTTGTGTCTATTATATTATGGAAAACATTATCTATGCTTTGGGTATTCTATTCTGTTTCTGTCTCAGTGTTCCATTGTTGTGAAGAGACACCATGGCCATGGCACTTCTTATAAGAAGAAAGCATTTCCCCTACAGCCTATGCTGAGACATTTTGCTCAGCCTTGGTGTAGGGAGGAGGGGACTGGACCTGCCTCAACTAAATCTGCTAGGCCGAGCTGAATCCCCAGGGGAGACCTTGCTTTGGAGGAGGTGGGAATGGGGGGAGGATGGGGGGGGGGGGCTGGGGGGTGGGAGGAGGGAGGACAGGGCAATCCATGGCTGATATGTACAATGAAATTAATTATAAAAAATTAAAAAAAGAAAGCAATTCATTGGGGCTTGCTTACAGTTTTAGAGTTTAGTCCAGTTTCATCATGGTGGGAAGCATGGTGGCAAACAGGAAGACATAGTGTTGGAGAAGTAGCTGAGAGTTTTGTATCTGGACCCATAAACAGGAGAAAGAGGGTGACACTGGGACTGATGAGCTATTGAAACCCCAAAACTCACCCCCAGTAACACACTTCCTGCAACAAGTCAACACTTCCTAATCTCTCTCAAGTAGTGCCACTCTCAGATGACCAAGTCTATGGGGGCCATTCCTATTCAAACCACCACATTGTCTTCTGAGATTCATAATTCAAATGTTAGGATCAGGCCCTCTGAATGGGTGAGACAGTTGATTGGCTTGAACTGTTTGGGAGGCATCCAGGCAGTGGGACCAGGTCCTGTGCTCATTGCATGAGTTGGCTGTTTGAAACCTGGGGCTTGTGCAGGGTCACTTGGCTCGGCCTGGGAGGAGGGGACTGGCCCTGCCTGGACTGAGTCTACCAGGTTGATCTCAGTCCTGGGGGAGGCTTTGCCCTGGAGGGGGTGGAAATGGGGGGTGGGCTGGGGGAAAAGGGGGGGGGGGAGGGGGAGAACAAGGGAATCTGTGGCTGATATGTGGAACTGAATGGTATTGTAAAATAAAATAAAATAAATGCAGCAGAGGAGTACTACACCGGAAGCCTAGATGGAGAAGACTTCTGTGGCCACCAAGACGTATTTCCATTGTTGCTCTGCTAGACAGAGAGAAAGGCTATCCACTCACTGAAGAACACCAGCATGCTGAATGTCAGGAACTTGGCTTCATTGAATATGTCAGGCAGGTTCCTAGACAGAAAGACCATAGAGTAACTTCCAAGTGCCAAGGGAAGAGGTATCCCAGGAAAAATGAAGACAAGACTGGAGCCCTTGTTGCACACATAGATGGTGTGTGCGTGTTTAGCATGATCATCTGAGTCAAGAAGAACCTCATCAAACTCCACAGAGAACCAGTTGGATGATGGTGCAGATGGGAATGATGAAGTTTGGGGCACTTAATATCATTGACCACAACACCATCCTCTTTGGAACATAGCCTGGAAGGCTTTAACTACATTTACAAGAGCAATTTGTAATGCCCAAAAAGCATCAATATACTTCAGAGAAGATGATGGTCATCAAAGAAACTGCATATGGAGTTTACTGTCTATGAGGCAAGTTAGGCCCTGGACAAGAAAATGCCCTTGCTTTGATGGCTGACAGTATGCTATCCAAAAAGGACAAACAGGACACAAAAGAAAGGACAGCCAAACCTTGCCAAGCCAAGATTATGCTTTGTTCCTGACTTGATGAAGTACATTCCTATGTGCTCTGAACAAAATAATATAGCACATGGGGACAAAGATGCAACCTAGGAGTCCTGCACTGGAAGCCAAGATGGAGAAGACTTCCATGGCCACCATGTGTTTCCCCTTGGTGCTGTGGTAGATGGGAAGGAAGGTGAGCCACACACTGAAGAACACCAACATGCTGAAAGTGATGAACTTGGCTTCATTGAATGTGTCAGGCAGGTTCCTGGACAGGATACAGGTGGCTGTGTTGGAATGGCCAATGAAGAGCAATGGACAGAGAAAACAGAAGATCAGAATGATGAGCAGGATGTAAGTGAGACCCTGATTGTTGGCCTTGACAGTTGGAGTGTGGTGGTACTTCACAAAGACACCAAGAACACCAGCTGTTAGTACAGAGAAGCCCAGGGCAGATGAGTGCCTTCCCCAAAGGGTCTTCATAGGACAGAAAGGTCACTGCTTTCTGTAGGCAGTGGTTCTGCTCTATGTTTGCATAATGACTTTCTGGACACTTCACACAATGATCCATATCTACTCAGAAATTAAAGTTGTTATGAGTCTCTGCTCGGGTTCCCCTTTTATCTCAAGCCAATTCACAGCATCAGCTCTCTAGCATTTGCCCACATTTTCTTTGTTGTTCAAGACTCAAGTGAATCAGTGCTCAATAGTGAAAATTCCCAAATGCTCTCTAATCAATTATTCCACATTGATAATGTCTATCTTCTTTGTTGGACACAAAGTGAACAAATCTGTCCTTTCCATGGTTATACTTCTATATATTTTTAATTAAGTGATCATTTGTATTTGTTCTTTATAGTTTCCATAAATTATTGAATTAAATTACAGAAACCTAACTGATCATAGAATCACCTCCTTCAGAATTCCCATGTGAGTTAAGTATAAGATTATGTGCTTTGAAATTTCTTTCTTCTAATGTTTTTCTCTGTCCTAATAGTAAAATGTACCTATTTCCAAAGAATACTCCAATGTGTTTATTCTCTGATGGTACTTGTGTGAATGAGAATTATTAAATTCTTGAAAGATGGAAAAACTTCCCTTGTGAAACTCTTTGATCATTCTCAGCGAGAAAAGATCTATTTAAGAGATAGATATAAAACTCTTGTTTTAGACTTAGTTGATCATGAAATAATTTTGTGATACTTTTTCCTTTTTAATTTTTGTGTTATATTTTGAATGCAAAAGATGTAAGTATCATGTGTTTATTATATATTTTCTTTAAAATATTTCATTTCATACTTCATTTAAATTTTTCATATTTTTGCAAAGTGGAATTTGCCATTTAATTGGTGTTTAAAATTCTAATTAAAAATCTATTGAATTAAAAAAAGCATTTCCATGTTTCATATATCTTTTTACAGTTTTGCTTTTCACTTTAGTGAGTGATCCAAATGGACACTAAATTTTCCATGTGATCAATTTTATTGGTGAATCTTTTCCCTGAAGGTTTTGTTTTGTTTAGTGAGTTTTTAATTTCCAATATTATTTAAGTTTAGAGGTTTATTTCAGCAATTCTATCTTTATATTCAATTTTAATTTCAGATTTTAACGTGGATAAAATAGCCAAAAAAAAAAAAAAAAAAAAGCCCAACACTGCCTCAATATATACAGGAAGAGTCTCATAGTGCCTTGGTATTCTCATATAGGAAGCAATTTGGTAGTCTTACAAAGGAACTGATTAATATCCTTGAGTGGGGCCTTAAAGCTGGGTAATATTAAGATCTGCAATTCATAACTGAGGAGCTCTTGAGATGCTTCAGATATGGCTTCACATTGTTTTCAGAGATTGTTCATGTGCTTTTCGACAGGACTCATATCAAGAAAGCAATTGCCCAGCTGTAGTGAAGACTTTAAAGATAATCAAACTCAAGCTACAGAAAAAATATACAGGAATAAAAACAATGTCCCAGGTTATTTCCACACCTGTAGCTGAAATAAAAAGGACCACCTGGAAACTATTAAATTTATCATCTAAATCAATTATGTAAAATGTGGCACATCATGACAAGTCAACTTTTCCTTTAAAAAGAAAACAGATTGATCACTATAAGCAGACTGGATTTGGAGGTCAATTCTCTTTTTAGTTTGTTTATGTATGTATATACCTCTTAAATAAATAACAAGGGAATAAGCAACTCTGTGTCCTGATAGAAAAAAATATGTAATAACATAAGAATATTGTAATAGCTCATAGATATTTTATATAATCAAATTATTTGTTTACAAATTACAAATTTAAAATGATAAACAAACAAGTTTGAAAGTGTAAATCAACAAACTATAAATAAATATACTAGATTCTATATTTGGTCAGCTGTATTTTGCATGCTATTAAGTATGAAATGATTCTAAGCAGGTAAAGTTTTAATAAGCTATAACTTGTCTGAATAAAATATCCTATGTCAGCATAAAATTCCACATATTCTTGTATCAGCAAAGATTGATTAGATCATTTTACTATATGTTTTTTGTTTATAAATGTGTTTATTCTGTCCTTTTATTCCTTTTTCAGATTTTATGTTGTAGCATGTTTATGACATGCTATGTTTGCATTATAGCATGTCATCTGTCTATCCATTTTCACTGATTTTATAGTCTGCTGTGCATATGGAGTGGAAGGATTTTTCAAACAGTAATTAAGTGATAGATTCTCATGGATATTTAATCTGTAAGACCATATCACTAATTATTTACATTAAAAACAAAACAAAACTATTTCATTTAGCTTGTGGACCTTGCCTCCCTGCCATCTCCACACACATAGCATTTAGTAGAGATAGTATTATATAGTGATTAGCACATTAAGAAAGAAATTAAATCTTTTTAATGCATAATCAGTCAAGTGAGAATATTTACAATCTTTGTACCCAGTAATGTTGCCAGTTATTATGCAGGTTAAGTTCACTCAGTCCAAAGCTCTAGATAGACAGAGAAATGGAACTACAGAGCAAAGGGTAAGCAGGAAACTCCTTAGATTGGACAAAAAGTCCCTAGTTCTCCCTTGGGGAGTTAGCCCAGTCTGGTAGACTCAGCCGGGGGTGGAAGGAGGGAGGACAGGGGAATCCGTGGCTGATATGTGAAATTAAGTTATATATATGTATGTATATATAATGTCCCTAGTTGATGAGACTCAAATAATAGATAATGATTAAACTTACTGTTTTAAATATTTATTTTTAATCCGTACTCATACCACTACACCATATATTGCAAATGCTACTGGATGGATACTGCTGTTAATCTTCAAGTCATTGTTACTTTCAGCTAACATGGCTCTCAAGATCATGTGGTTCTTGAATATGATAAATGATGCTTGAATACATTGTAAGACACATGATTACAAACCAAAGGAACATATTTTCTCATAAATAGTTGTGGAATGAAACATTTGTCAAAAGATATGTACTGAAAGTTTAAATGTCTGGTACAGATGAACATATAACTTTTTTTTGCATTATAGCATGTCATCTGTCTATCCATTTTCACTGATTTTATAGTCTGCTGTGCATGTGGAGTGGAAGGATTTTTCAAACAGTAATTAAGTGATAGATTCTCATGGATATTTAATCTGTAAGACCATATCACTAATTATTTACATTAAAAACAAAACAAAACTATTTCATTTAGCTTGTGGACCTGGCACCAATGATGGACCACCACCAATGATGACTTTACCTGTTCAAATACCTGTGTCAAAGGTCCACACAGTTCTGTTTGAGAATCTTGTAACATAACTCTCTTGGGAAAAGAATCATCTTTTTTTGTCTTTGGAATGTTTTCACTTGTTCTTTTCATTACCCTTAAAAGGAGTTCCAAAGAAGGCACAGATGACTGGAGGCCAGAGTGATTCTGTGATGATAGCTCAAAACCTTAAGAAAGTGTTCCAGGGATAATAAATGCCATGGACATCAGCAGTAGCAGCAGCATTACACATGGTTCACAGCCAGTCAAGGTTCAGACTTTGAATAAATAGTCTCCAGTGAGAATATATTGTCTGACAGTTTTTGCAGAAAGATAGAGTGAATTCTTATATCAGTGATGATGAAAGAGTATACACAGAAAGTAAATGCATTTTTAAAGCAAAGCAATCATTTCAAATGATGACAGCAGACATCCTTTATTTTCTTTAAAATTTGTCCTGGTATTGGTCTGGGTATGGAAAAGAACAATTGCTTCATAGGAAATGTACTCATTAAAACAACTTCATGGAAATATTTCACATCATCATCTGTGAAATTACCTATGCTGGGACTTTTCTTTTTTGCCAAGGGCCTTTTTGTTAATTTAGTCATAGTTAAAATCAGTTTTTGTGTAAGAATAATTTTTCCCTCTTTTCTGTTCTAAAATTATATTCTATATTTCTCTAGGAAAATTATAATAGGTTTACATGTGACCTAGAGGAAAGTGAACCCGTTCAAGGAGTTCTTACAGTTAATTCAAATTCTAATATTCAAGACTTTTATCTAGTGACATTCATTTGGACTAGAAAGGCAAGCAAGCTTTCAGCTTTTCACAAGAGAAAGCCCTAGCAAAGGCTAGAAAGATAGCGCAGATGCTGAGTGCTTCCCACTCTCCCAGAGGACCAGAGAGTTCAGTTGCTAGAACCCATGTCAGGTGGCTGACAATGGCCTGTAATTCCAGCCCCTGAGGATGTAACATCTTCTTCTTGCCTCCCTGCCATCTCCACACACATAGCATCCAGAAGCACATGCATCCACAATCATAAAAGTCAGCCTGGCTTAAACAGGTCTAGTAATTCAAGAATTTTAAGAAGTCCTGATAACATTTGCCCCAAAGTTCTAGAATGTGCTATCTCTGGAACTGTTGTAATTTTGCTCTCATGCCAACATCTATCATGCTGCTCTAAATATTTGTGACATGGGGAAAAATTGCATTGTTTTGCTTTTAAAATGAGAATGAAGGTGTGTGTGTGTGTGTGTGTGTGTGTGTGTGTGTGTGTGTGCACATGCATGCATGCATGCATGTGTGTGTGAGTATATGGCTGGATTGTCTCACAGAGGAAACATTCAATACATGCAAATTGCAGGAAGGCTGGTAACAGATCGGAAGGAGGAAAAGGTGATGATTTGGTCTGATAGTTTTAGGCTGAACAAGATGCCAAATATTTGCAACACAAACCATATGTCCATAAGCATACATCTACCTCAATGAGTTAATATTTAGTACTCAGCTTCTTTTACAGCCTTCTTTTTCATCCCTGTAATTTATTGAATATTCCCTATTGCCATGGCAAAGTGTTTTTACTCATTTTCTTTATTTTAAACTGAAATTAACAACCGCTTGATTAAAGGGAGAACAGACTTGAAATATCACCATCATTGAATAACTATACTGGGTGTCAGGCACATATATCCTTTGTTATGTAATTAAACTCAGAACTATGATGTTGTCCTTAGCTTTAGGCACCCCTTCAAGGTTCTGCCTTTTCTCTTTTCCTCATTATTAAATGTTTCTCGAGATTATTTATCTAGCACACTTGTGAAGTGATTTTTATGAGATTAGGAAAATTTATAGAGTCCTTGAACAATGAAAGGGAAATAATTTTTCTATCAAAGATTTTTTTTTTAATTTTTTTCGGTTATTTAGCCATATCTGATTATTATTTATGGACTAAACAGATGATAGTGAATTTGTTCATTAGTAAGGAATTGTTTTCTATCTTGACATAACATTTAAATTTTAGCCAATGAGATAAATGCTCATAGTTCATGGCAGATCATCCATATGTTGAAGAATTAGTCCACAGAACTTCAGTGTGTGGCTATATTTGAAAATAGGACCTTGAAAGAGATGATTAATTTTAAATGAGGTTCGTGGGCAGACCTTAATCTAATCTGAGAAGTGTGCACCAAAGCAAAGTAATTAGTGTATACTTAAAGACTTTGGGTATGCAGCTGCACAGGGAAATGACCATTTGGGGACACAGAAAGAGTGGCCAAGTCATGTAAAAACCAAGGATAGAGTCCCCAGGAGGACCCGAACCTACTGACATGGTGATGTCACACCACCAGCCATGAAAACCGAATGAAAATGAATTTCTATTGGAAAAGCCATTCAGTATATTTTGTTATGGCAGCCTATGAAGGGGGATGCTCTCCTTTTACTCAACAAATATTTTCTTAAAGGTCCTCTGCACAGCAGAGCTATTTTAGCCTTTTGGAATGAATGGAGAACCAAACACGGTGCTGGTGAGTTAGCTCTGTTACTGTTGCTATGATTAAAACACTCTGACGAAAGCAAGGTAAGGGAGGAAGAGCTAAGCCGCAGCGATTTCTGGAAACAGCCCATCATGGCAGGGAATCATAGTGTGGCAGCTGAAGAACGCTGTTGCTCAGCTAGCTTTGTCTTTTCTATGTGCTTCAGGATGTCAGCCCAAGAAATGGTGCTACCAGTTGTTGTTGGGAGTCTTCTCACCTCAATTAGCTCATCAGGATAATCCCTGGCAGGCATTAGCAGAGGATAACCAAATCTAGATAATCCCTCAGAGCCATGTCCAGAGGCTCATGCCCTCAATTATTTTCCATACGGTCAAGTTGGCAAGCAGTTCTAACTATCACGCTCAGCAATTCTAAAGTGTGTGTGGAATGTCCATAAAGTATGGGGTACAAAGCAAGTCTGAATGGTACTCTGAATAGTTTCCGTAGCAGAAGCAAAGCGACTGTGTGAACGGGCTGAGGAACATTAAGAGAACCTTGACAAATGGAGCTGGCCTTGGTTCTGGTTCCCACTATACTGATGCTAGATGGAGAGAACCATTTAGAAGGAGGTGAACTTCTGAGTCCTTAAGGTGCAAAATTCAGGGCTAGTGGCCAACCTGACTCTTCTTTTTATACAGACAGGCAACATCTAAAACTGCTGCTGAAAGAACCAATAAATACCCCCGCATCTCCAGTGAAATGTTAACTACCGAATGCATTATTATAAATATTCTCAACGTCTTATACTTTAGGCTCTAACTTAACACTTCTCAGAAATTGCTTTGGCAGATGTTTTTATAGGAATCTATGTAACATGGTTATTCTTTATCATACACCAGATTTTGTAATTCAGAATGAAATTGATTTAAGTTTCCAAATTTTGATTGTTTCAACAATAATTTAAAAATTCCACAATTATCTTCTCTCTTGCTCACTTTCACTATCTATCATCATCTATCTTTGTGCTTGTGTTTGTGAGTGTGTGTGTGTGTGTGTGTGTGTGTGTGTGTGATAAGTGTATGTGGTCCTACAGATAGAACCTTGGCTGTCACAAACATCAGGTGATTTTTTTTTTTTAATCACCGAGTTGTACCTATAGTTTTGACCCCAACAACTCTAAAAGTAAAGCCTATTCCATAGTTTTTTTACTGAGTTCCTGGGTGATTTATTTGCTCAATCATTTTCCTCAGTTGTACAGATAAAAACAAAAGCTAGTAAAGAAGAATGATCACCATAGCAAGGCAGTAATTGTAGCCCAGATCAATCTAAACATTGTTTCTGTGTAATGAGTTCCTGTTATACTAACCACAAAATCCTATTTATTTGCCACAGTTTATAAAAACTATTATCTAACACCCTTTTTAGTTCTATATTTTGGTTTGAGGTGGATATTCTTATGAATGAAATATATTTTATAGAATTTTTTCTTGCCCTTTTTTTGTGTGTGTTATGTATGTGTGCATTCATGTTTGCATGTATGTGCACACAGATGGGATGTGTGCCTGTTTTTGCTTTCTCTTCCATGACCGGAATTAGAGGCAGCTGCCAAGCCTACACATGGCTTGTGAGAATCCATAATCAGGTACTCAACCCAGTCATCTCCCCCAGAACCCTTTCCAGGTCCTTAATCTGCTCTGTATTTTAAATTGAAACCCTGAAAAGGACAAACACTTTCTATTATTATTTGCTGCCTTTAGGGTAGGAACTCCCACCACCCGGGCTTCTGAGTGTCTTCTGAATGCCATGCCTCTCATTCATTTGTAGATGTGTTAGACTGGATTGTCCATCTATTTCAGGGCAGAAGATAAGCAGGTCACTGTTTCTCACCTCTCCTGCCAATGCACATAAAGATAAAAGATGGTTAAAAAATATTTTGAACAACCCTGTTTGTCCAAATCAAATACATTTAAAAGCCACTTCTGTCCCATTTGTTTTTCATTTTATGAATTTTAAGGTTCAGTAGTAGTTATTTATATGCTTACCAAAACCGCACCTACTTGCAAGTCAAATAAACTTTGCCAAGATACTGGTACTGTTTTAAAGTCACTTATGTGGTAGCATGGTAATTGTCATGGAGTTTTGATTTCTATAATTTCAGTATACCATGACTCACTGACCTCTGAATTAACTGTAAATGAAAATAAAAACAAAATTTAAATTTAATATTTTTATAAAAATTAGTATTTTTGTTACTCCCCAAATTAAGGAGACACTGTAGCACATATTTGTCATATGTACATATGAGTCATATGCATATTCTTCCTGACTAGCAAGGAATTAGGTCACAGGTACAACCCTTAGTCCCATGCTCCAAAGCAGAGGAAGCATCACAGCATTGTGTGTCTGAAGATCTTGGAAGCTGTGTGCCTTCCCTCCTGCAGCGTTCCACCCCTGTCATTTTTGTTTTAAAAACATGAATATGAACTTTCCACTGTAGCATGATTATCCAATTTAGACTCTCCTTCTTTGTCCACATCATGGGAAAAAGAAAGAAAAAAATAAAGAAAATGATTTTTCTAAAAATTATTGAATATCTAGCATCATTAACTATAAAGGCTAATTCTCTTGGTATGTTGGATTAATTGTATATTAAATAACAGAATAATTATATTTCTCTTCTTCCTATTTTCTTTTATTGAAAATGATTGTTTTTCATTAATATATTCTGATTACACTTTCTCCTCTCACAATGTCTCTGGGATCCTCCCCATCTCTCTTCCCATCCAAACATACACCTCTCCTTAGAAATCTCTCCTTAGAAAACAGTCACCTAAAGAATAATAATTAAATACAACAGAACAAAACAAATCAGAACATGACAAAACAAAGAGACAAACACCATAAAAAGACCCAAAGAAAAAGCACAATACACACATACAGATGCAGAGAGACATGTATTTTCACACACACAGGAATCCCATAAAAACACAAACATGGAAGCCATAACATAGATGTGAAGGATCTGTATGGTAAAAACATAAATAAACAAATAAATACTATGACAAAACATTCTGTGTCAAAGAACTTTCAAATATGTCACTGAGTTCATTTTGTGTTAGCCCTATCCTTCTGGGCTTGGGCCCAGCTCAATGGGTTTGTATGCCCATTGAGACTCCATTGGAGAACCTACTTTGTATTTGTCAGCATTATCAATTAGAAATAGCTTCTGGCTTAGGAATGTTGGCTTGTGTCCACTTCTCTCAGAACTGGAACCCCATGTGCCCCAGACCTGTACAGTCCCTGTGGATATTACCACAACCCCTATGAGTTCATATGTGTCAGTTCTGAGGTGTTTCTAAGGCCTAGTGTCCTAGGTGTTCTCCATCCCCTCTGGTTCTTACAATCTTTCTACCTCTTTTTTGCAGGGTTCTCTGAACCCTGAGGGGAGGGATTTGATGGAGACATCCTCTTTAGGGTTGAATGTTCCAAAGTCTCTCACTCTCATTAATCTCTGCATTCACTCCCATCTACTGGAGGGAGTGAAAGCAGCTCTGATTATGTATATCAAAATGTCAGTAGGAGTCATTTTATTGCTATGTTCCTTTCGTAGAACACTAGTGTTTGATTTTCTCCTATGTCCCTGGCCAATCTAGTCTGTTTCTTGGTCACCCTATCAAGAATGGGTTCCATCTCATGATTTGTTAACCCTGAAAGCTTTGTTTCACTGTTGTACTAGTGAATCTTGCAGATAGGTCAAAACTGTAGCTCTAACAGTTTGTAACTGGGTTGGTGTTTACCTTTCTCCTTTGGTAGTGTGCAGAGTAACTTCCAGTACCCATTAACACTAACTAATCCATAATGGTGAAGGCTCTAGGTAGGCACCAGCTTGAATTCTAAGTGTTCAATGAGTTGTGTAGGTGTTGTCTTCAACAATGGGGCTTTACTGTCAGTTTGGGGAGAGCAACTCATAGCCTTGGGAACAGCCTAGGATGTTTGTAGGTTCTATTGGTCCTCTTTGGTCAAGAACTTGATTTGATGCAACTCATTCCTGGTACTAGAAGCTTCGGTTGTTGACAAGAGGTGTCATGTTGGGGCTTCATCTTTCCTGATATATGGCACTTTTGCTTAGATATATATTAGGAAGCATCTACTTCATTGAGTTTCCATAGCACCATTCAAATAGCCCTTAGTTTTAGCTGTCCCTCCACCTATTACCTGCATTGCCCTCCTATTTCCTCACTCTCCCCATTTGATCCTCCAATTCCACTACCCTCTCTCATCTATTCCTAGCTATCTATTCCATTTCCCTTTCTTAGGGAGATACATACTCCCCCTAGTCTCTTACTCCATAACTAACTCTTGTAATTATATGGATTGTGGCTTGATTATGGAAGACGTAAAAGCTACCATAGGCATATAAATTACTACACACCATATTTTTCCTCTGGAGCCTGGGTCATATCATTCAGGTTAGACAGGATACATGGTGTTATTTTAAATTTCTTGTATCTGTTGAAAAATGCTTTTGTGTCTTCAGTATGTGGACAATTTTGGAGAACATTCCATGAGGTGCTGAGAATAAGGTGTATTCTTTTGTGTCTGAGTGAAACACTTTATAAATATCTACTAGGTCCATTTGGTTTATGATATCAGTTAGCTCCATCATTTCTCCTTTTAGTTTTTGTCTGGATAACCTGTCTATTGATGAGAATGGAGTACAGAATTCATAGACTATCACTGTGTGAGGGTCAATATGTACGTTTTGGCTAGTTTTTTTTTTCCAATATGACACAAGCTAGAGTCATTTGAAAGGTGGGAAACTCAATTGAGAAAATGCCTACACAAGATCCAGCTGTAAAGTAATTTCTTATTTAGTGATTGATAGAGGAAGACCCAGAGCATTGTGGATGGTACCGTCCCTGCACTGGTGGTCTTTGGTTCTATAAGAAAGCTGGCTGAGAATAGTCATAAAAGCAAACCAGCAAGCAGTACCCCTTCATGGCCTCTGCATCAGCTCCTGCCTCCAGGTTCCTGCCTTGCTTGAGTCCCTGTCCTGACTTTCTTTGATGATGAACAGTGATGTGGCAACGTAAGCCAAATAAACTCATTCAAAAGTTACTTTGATCAAGGTGTTTCCTCACTATGCAATAGAAACCCCAACTAATACAATGTGTTTAAGCTGAAGTAGGGCTTCTTTTATGAACTCAGTATCCTTGTGTTTGGTGAACAGATGCTAAAGAATTGTAATAAACTCATGGTGGATTTTTTCTGGGATGAGTATGTAGTGTTGTTCCTTATCTCTTCTGATTAGTTTTGGTTTAAAGTCTATTTTGTCAGATATTAAAATGATTACAGAAGCTTGTTTCTTGGGTTCATTGGCTTGGAATATCTTTTTCCAGTCTTTTACCCTGAGGTGATGATGTTTATCATCATTTTTAAAATGTGTTTCTTGGATGTAGCAGAAGGATCTAATATGTTAGTCTGTGTCTTTTTATTGGGGAATTGGGACGATTGATATTGAGTTACCAATGAACAGTGTTTGCTGATTCTTGCAATTTGTTGTGGTGGTGTGGGTTCTCCCCTCCACTTTTTGATTTGCTTGTCTTAGATTATTTAGTCCTTGTGTTTTCTTGGGTATGATAAGCCTCTTAAAGTTGAAGTTTTCCTTTTGTAGAGCCAAATTTGTAGATAAATACTGCTTAAATTTTGGTTTATATTGAAATATCTTTATGTATTATGATTGGAAGTACTGCTGACTATATTACTATGTGTTGGCACCTGTGGTCACTTAAAGTTTGTTGAACATTCTTCTAGGACCTTCTTGCTTTCAGTGACTTCATTGAAATGTCAGGTATTTTTCTATTAGGTGTACCTTCACATGTCATTTTTTTTTTTCATAGTAGCTTTTAATATTCTTTCTTCTATACACTTAGGTTTTTAGTTATTTATGTCATGAGTAATTTCTTACCTAGTCTAGACTATTTGATGTTCTGAATGCTTCTTGTGCCTTGACAGGCAATTCTTTGCTGAGGTTTGTGGAATTTTCTTCTATGATTTCACTGAAAATATTTACTACAGCTTTGACCTGGGTTTCTTCTCCTTCCTCTGTAGATGAGCTTTCTCATTAGGACCACCATCTCATGTCATGACACGGAGACTTATTATTAATTATGAAAGCTTGGCCTTAGTTGAGGCTTGTTCCTGACTTGTTCTTGTCATTTAAATTAACCCATATTTTAAAATCTGCATTCTTCTGTTTTTAAATTTAACTTCTTTGTTGACTCTTTGGGAGTTTCAGATCATGCATACCATTTCTATTCACCCCCTGTCCCCCATATCCTCCCCTCATTCCTGCCATGCCCCCCCACATAAGGAAACAAATCAATGTAAGCAAGCAAGCAAACAAACAAAAGCAAAACCAAAAACAAAACAAAAACAAAACTAAACAAAAAACACAACAGACAAATTTCTTTGCTTCTCCTTCTTTACTGCTTCTTCAACACCACCTATAGCCTGGCCTTGGGTTAATCCACCCTAGAATCTACCCCATCTAGTACCTGCTGGAGCTGGTGAAGGGACTGGTCCTGTAGAACGATACCCACAAGAGCTCTAAGACTCATGGTAGCCACAGGATATCCCAGAGGAGTTCTGGTGAGGATCCAGTGAGGATGGTGTACCAGAAACCAGAGGCCTTGAACCAAACCAGTGACTCATTGCAATAAACATTTGCCAGTAAAACGGATGGGACAAAGAGGTACAGTATGTGGCACACTGAAGCCTGCATTGCCACCAAGATAAATCTACATTCTTGTACGTGGCTTGGTTTTACCTTTACTCTGTAATGCCCATCCTGCTTCCTCTGCGTCTGGCTGGTGACTCTGCCTTCCTTCCCCTCTGAGTCCTCTCTGTCCCCAGAAGTCCAGCCTAATCTTTTCCTGACTTGTTAATGTCCAATCAGCTCTTTATTAAACCAATTACACTGATACATTTTCACACAGTGTAAAGGAACATTCTGCAACATTCCTCTATTCTTATGATTTGTAGATTTGATTTTTTGATGGTGTCTCAGAATTCCTGGGTGTTTTGTATCTAGATTTTTTTTTTATATATTTAACATTTTCTTTGACCGAGGTATCTATTTCTTCTATTGTTTCTTCAACAACTGAGATTCTCTCTCATCTCTCATATTCTGTTGGTGAAACTTGCCTCTGTTGTTTCCATTCAATTTCTTAAATTTTTAATTTCCAGTTTTCCCTCAGTTTGGGTTTTCTTTTTTGATTCTTTTTTTACGTTCATATTTTTAACAGTGTTCATCATTTCATTCCACTGTGAGTTTGTGCTTTCATAGATCTTATTAATGAAATGATACATAACCTTTTTAAGAATTTTGAACACACTCATAATAGCTACTTGGAAGTCCTTGTCTTGTGTTTCGGCTATCTTGCATTTATCTAGGACTACTGTAGTAGTGTTACTGGGCTCTAGTGTAGATATATTTCCCTGTCTGTTATTGGTTTTATTTTATACTTACATCTAGGCATCTGGTATTGGGATGATTGTAATTGTAGGTGCTGATATCTGCTCTTGTGTTTGTTGGATGGCTGTTTTGTTCTTTGGTTTCTGCTGCCTTCTCCGGTTCTTAAGAGGGTGTGGTAGCTGTGGATTTCTGCTGAATGTGGTGCTGGTGGCGCTGGTGCTGCTGGGGGGGTCTACAGGATTGTGTGGTATACCTGTAATACGCTTTATATTGTAATACGCAAAAAAACTGTTTCATTTTAACAGAGACATATGCTGGAGCATTGTCAGTTTTAATTGTGCAGATATACCCATGATGGCCTGGGAGGGGATACATCTGAGATCCTGATAGTTGTGGCCACTGGGTCTCTTGGGTGGAATGTCTTTCTAGTTATTGGGACCTGAAACTAAGGAGTGGGGATAGACTGGAACAGAGAGTGCTGAGAGGGTCCACAGGAAGGAGGAAAGCTGGGTGTGCTCCCAGGATATGTTTAGACTGATGGGAATGGGAGCAGAGAGAAATGGGGTTCTAGGAGGTGGTCTATAGCAGAGCTAAGAATAAAACTTGGGGTTGGAATTAGAGGACAAAAGGAATATTGAAGATCATCTACCTGATTCCCTGGAATGAGTGGCTGTTGGGTTACTATGGAGTGCCTGTGGGAGTCCAAATTTCATGTGTTTTGTTTGTTTGTTTTCAAACAACGTGGTGAAATTAATGTTTTCTTGTCCTGTCCTACTTAGGACATTTGTCATTCCTTGTTCTGTAAAGGAATCCATGCTCTGTAGGCTCTCTACTTCTTAGCACTTAGTCGCTGTGGTATTAATCAGATCACCTTTATGGTACCATAAATATTATACACAGCTCATTCTTATTTTATAAAATAATGGCTCCAAAGCACAAGACAGTGGTGTCAGAAATTATTTGGCATAGATTGTTATAACTTTCTGTTCATTTACTAGTTACTATTAACTTTCTACTGTACCTAATCTTTAAACTAAATTTTAGCGCTGGTATGTGTATGTATAGAAAGTACATAGTGCATGTATGGTTTGATATACCTGCTGTTTCTAGACTATTTTGTCTGTAGTGCTTGGAATTACACAGACCCTTGATATAAGAAGTTCACAGTAAATGCAGACAAAAGGCTAGGGTAACATTAGAATGAAAAAAAATTAAATGAGCATTACCAGTTAACAATGGTAGTAGCCACGACAGACATGAACTTTCACGTTTGAGTAACTTATAAGATTGTGTAATTTAAACATATTTGGAGAAATTTTTCCTAGAAATTATAACTTTAGTATTGCTCTTAATAATATTATATAGTAATTATGTTTCCTAAACTTCCATGGTTGTTCATTGATAACTTGTATTTGAGAATATTATAATATATATATATATTATTCAAAATAGACTACGTTATCAATAGGTTTTCTTTGTAATTTTTAAAATTCAATAATGAATTATGGAACAAAAGCTGAGGATTGCTAGACACATAAGAAAAAAATTATCTGATTTAAACAGTTTGAAAATTACTCTGACAAATTGTATTTTTCTTAAAATGTTATAAAAAACTATTGTTCATTAACTTGGATTAAACTTTTATATTTGCAAATGAAAGTGACATCATGTTTAAGAAGTAAACGCATCATATATCCTAAGCAATATTTTTTATTTCTATATTGATGGTATTTTGACACGTGAATCCTCTTTAGGGGAGGGGAAGGTTGTTAGTGCTCATCAATACATCATTTACATATCTCTAAATACAATGCAGTTGGACACTTTGTCCTCAGCATGGCATGTAGATAGTATTTCTTGAATATGTTTCATGTCTGATCTATAGGTTAATTTCATGCTATATTTCTTAAGGAGTTCTTCATTATATTGCAAATATTTCTATCAATACACTCATGTTTGTCAAGTGAAATCAATAAGGTACAAGTAAAATGTCTAAATGAAAATAAATTTTGTTTCATAACATTTGAATAAAGTTATAAGATTTAAAAATTCATAGTCATAATATTTTGTTAATTTCATATCCTTATAAGCATAAGGAAATTAGTTTTAAATACAGGCAGAAATTAATAAAAATATTGTTTGTTACAAGGTTTCTTCTGTTATTAATAGTCATTTTTGAAAATGTTTCAAATGTTCTATTTTGGCAGTGTCTTTTTTTTTACTTTTTAATTTTGTTGGATATTGGCTACATCATTTTTGCTTAGTATCTAGTAAACATTCTATTCTTTAGTTTTCTATTCTTTTATATCACATATGATTACTTATGAATTTTTGTGAGACATGAACAAAAACAAATATTAGTTGTACACTGCTTCATTCCACTAGTTCTGTGATCTCTAATGGGAGAGAAATTTCTTTGGGAAAGGGGACCTTTGAGATGCACGTATTTGTCTTTTATCTGATGACTCTGGGAGACACTAAGAGACAGATAAAGAGAAACCAAGACTATTTCAGACTAAAATAACCTTTGTGGGAAAGTAGTGTGTTTTCTAAACTCAGCTGCATTGTAGATTCGGTATGATGTTCTGATGAGGTAACTATACTGAAGTGGCAATATGTATTGTCTCCTAAACGAAAGCAAATAAACATGTCTCCTTACAACTTTCTCTTAAACTTTTATTTTGTAATGAAAGGGATGATCTTGCTATCTAAGGATGTCTTTAGCTGGAAGGGGTCTTGAATCAGCCTTTAGAGTGCTGGGGTCATACACATGGGCCACATGCCCAGCCTATCTGTTTCTCTTCATACTCATAGCAATATCCAAAATAGGTAAACTTTCAAGTATCTGTTAGTAGTTTTTCTGATATTGAATGCAAAAATCCCAATAATACCATATAAATTTTACAGTTTGTATATGATCTTCATCAGATTTGACAAAACAATTAGATTGGCACAATTAAGCCATCTTCCAACTATAGTTGAATAATGCTAAGTTAAAGAAAAGAAAGCAAATTGGCCAATGGGTATTGCTTTTATTAATGAATGTTTCCCCAGTATTAAATAAATATAACTCATTGTTTTGATGAGAAGATGGAGTCAGAAGGGGTAATCATGCCTTTTCAATGAATTT
Source organism: Peromyscus attwateri (assembly GCA_902168425.1). Lineage (NCBI taxonomy): Eukaryota > Metazoa > Chordata > Mammalia > Rodentia > Cricetidae > Peromyscus > Peromyscus attwateri. Next base: position 27,155 of record CABHPP010137608.1, on the reverse strand, counting down.
TGTAAGATGTGTTGGTAGTCTATCTTCACAATTTTTGAAATAAAATGTCAAAGCCTGCAAAAATGAAAGCAAATATTGATAAAGGAATATACTTTTGAGATCAAAGCTGTTCCTTCCTAATATATCTCTCATGTATTAAGATAAATTTCATTTATTTTCAAAACATTCCTTTGATGCTCCCTACACAAAAGGTATTGACGCAAATAATAAACAATATTACAAGCCCTTCAGGGCCAGATGAAGGTAAAGGGTCCCTGTGGAGAACATTCTCCAATAGTATTATCATTATTTTTTTTATCTTCAAATACTATTTATTTATTTATTATTAAGAATGTTTTTCATTCATTTTACACACCAATCAAAGATCCCCCTTTTCCCTCCTCCCAACACCCCCCCCCCCCCCCCCCCCCCAATAAGGCAAGGCCTCCCATGGGAGGCAAGTCCAAGCCCTTCCCCATGCCTCAAGGCTGCATGAGGTGCCCCAACATAGGTAGTGGGCTCCAAAAGCCAACTCATGCACCAGGGATGGATTCTGATCCTACCACTAGCACCCCACTGCCCCCTCCCACAAACAGATCAAGCTGCACAACTGTCTTGCCATGCAGAGGGCCTAGTCCAGTCCCATGCAGGCTCCATAGCCATTGATCCAACTTTCATAAGTTCCCACTAGTTTGGTTTGATCATCTCTGCAGGTTTCTCCATCATGATCCTGATGCACTTGCTCATAGAATCCCTCTTCTCTCTCTTTGACTGGACTTCTGGAGCTCTGCCTGGTGTTTAGCTGTAGATCTCTGCATCTGCTTCTATCAGTCATTGGAGAAAAGCTCTGTGATGACAGTTAGGGTATTCACTGGTCTGATCACTGGGGCAAGCCAGTTCAGTTCAGGCACCCTCTCCACTATTTCTAGTAGTCCAAGCTGGCGTCATCCTTGGGGATTCCTGGCAACTTCCCTAGTAATGGGTTTCTCTCTTTCCCCATGATATCTCCCTCCATCATGGTATCTCATTCATTGCTTTCCCACACCATCCCTGTTCCAGCTCAACCATCCCGTTCCCTTATGTTCTCATCCACTATCCCCTACCCTCCATTGCCCACCCCTCATCCCCAGTTTACTCATGGAGATCTCATCTATTTCCCCTTCCCAGGGCAATCCGTGCTTCCCTCTTTGGGTCTTCCTTGTTAGCTAGCTTCTCTGGATTTGTGGGTTGTTGTCTGGTTATCCTTTACTTTACATCTAGTATCCACTTAAGATTCTCATGTTAGCCATTTTTTTATATTTAGCTCAATGATGGATTTGGGCAGTTTTCACTAGAACTTTTCAATTGTATGCTATATTTTATTTTTGATTTCATATGACATTTGAGCTGGGCAACCTTCATGCAAATTTTTAGTATGTCAAATTTTAAAGTTGTTCATTTTCCTACATTGTTCTCATGTGAGATTTAAATTTCTCAGTAAGATTTAAAGGTCATTCAGGACCTGGCTTTTGACTCACATCCACAGTCCAGTCCATCATTCCTCTGCACACTTCATGCTTCTATTCATCCACCCAACACCTCTCTTCTGAATATTCACTTTGAGTCAAGAACTGACTAACCTGTGAGGATAGGAAAACAAATATGGTGTATTATCCACAATATATTGAAAAGTAGCATGAAGAAGAAAGTAATGTTCTTTTGCTCACTAAATATATATTGACAAGATAATATTCATATTATAAAGAACATGAAAATTAAATCATTTAGTGGAGACAGAATTTTGAAGTAAGACAAACAACAAGCAAGTATAGCCAAAATAAGCAAGTGTTATTTGTTACATGTATTAATACCACTACATTTTGGAGGTTGTCATGATGGTAATTTATAAAAGTGAAGTGGGACCATTTAATTACATGAATCTTATAAGAAGATAGACTTTAGTTTTTAATAAGGGATAAGCACTGCACAGACAAGTAGATTGTAAGCAAATCTTGGGTCAGGAAAGATCTTGGAGTAGGGAAAGATTTAAAGAAAGACCTGAGGATATGAAGAATGGGGCACATCTATGAGTTTCTGTGTTATTTACTGAAGAAGTTTTTCTGATGATGGTTGAGTCATGCACAGCTCTATGGATACAGCAGTATGTCATCAGAAGTCATTTTCTTGCTATGCCCATTTAGCAAAATAATAGCAGTAGGTTTTCATCTAGAGCTCATAACATATCTAGTCTCAGGTTCTCGACTTCATGAACAGTGTCAGATATATGGTCTAGCTTATAGAGCAGCCCTGAAACCAATTTAAAAGTATTTGATTAATCCCATAGCATTCATGCGACTATTATACCAGTGGGCATATCTTGCAAGTATATCATTATATCTCAGAGGGTTTGTATGTGGGTGGGATTGATGGTTCCTTTTCTTCTTTCATACTATGTGTAAAACCTTCTGACTCAATGAATGTTAGCTGTTGGGGAATATTATTTTAAGGTATGTTACTTTTGTTTATGTTGCATTTGTTTAACTCTGTGAAGCTGTGTTACCGTAATTGTCTAAAATACCTGATTGGTTTAATGAAGAGCTGAACTGTCAATAGCAAGGCAGGAGAAAGGATGGGTGGCACTGGAAGGCAGAGAGAATATACAGAAGGATAAATCTGGGGCAAAAAAAAAGAAGTAGCCAGAGAAGGAGGAGGACCCAGAGGCCAGCCACCCAGCTACACAGCAAGCCATGGAGTAAGAAACAAAGAAAGGTATAAAGGATTAGAAAAGGAAAAACCAGAAGCAAAGGATAAATGGTGATAATTTAAGTTAAGAAAAGCTGGCTAGAAACAAGCCAAGGTAAAGCCAGACATTTATAAATAATAACAAGCTTCCGTGTGTGATTTTTTGGGGAGCTGGGTGGAGGGCTCTATGAAAGAGCAAAAACAACGAAGACTAGTTAGCCAGTACCCATGAAAATTCCAGCAGAGTACCAGCTAGATTTCTCCATACTTTGTGACACAAATATGTGGTATCTTCAGCAATAGGGCCTTGTTGTCAAGCTGTAGAGAGTAACCTATAGCATTGGCAATAGCTTTTACTATTTGTGTTGTCTATTGGCTCCACTGGTGAAGACACAAAAAGATGTAACCCATTTCTGGTACTGGTATTTTATTTGGTATCATATGATGTGGGATTTGGATATCCCCCTACTCACCAAAAAAGAACAGGGAACATCTGAAGGAACCTATGGAAAGTAAGAAGCAGACACATTGGGGCACTGAGATTCAGGGTAATGAGCTTATATGAAATATTAAATACTTTGTTTTCTGATAAGATGCCATGTTTCCTATCAGTTTATGTTTTTTTCCTGTTTACACTTTCCTGGAAATATTCATACTGTCAATATATGTATTATTCTTCCTAAACATTTCTGCTTTTCCTTTTAAAATTCATTTTATACTCTTACCTTGTATCCTAGTAACCCCTCTCTCTACCTTAGGATCAGTGATAGCATGCACTGTATAATATTGTAAATCTCATACTTGTCTCAATCCATAGGCTGTAGGTTTTGGTTTTTTTTGTTTTTTTTTTTTTTTTACAGAGGCAATTTCATTTTATTCTTTCTATATCCAGCACCTAGCACAATGGCTGGCACATAGCAAATGCTTGGCAAATATTTGTAGAACAAATGTGTTCATTTCGTAGTGTCAGCTCTGCCTCAATGCATTTCATTCAATGTTAAGCTTGCTCAGCTCTTGAAATGTCAATCATCCCCAAAGCCAAGCAGCAGTATTAGACATGGTGATTGCTCTCCTAAGGGCCTTCACTTCCAGCTGGGATCCTGGACTGGCCCGGAAGCCAAGCTACAAGTGACCTAATTAGTCCTTTGGTTGTTTCCAAAAAGATTGGGAATAATCATGAGCAGGAATGGCCAAAAACTAGGACATAGAGAGTTTGATGAGAGTTGAAACGTTTGGGGTGCCAGATGTACGTCTTTTAGACAATTTCAATAGTTTCCAAAATAAAGTTGTTTGCATTTTAATTGTTTGGGGGAGATTTTATCAACAAAATATGTTCATTGACTAATCAGATCTTTGTAGTGGATTAGAAATTAGCAGTATGTTGGACACAGAAATCAGATACAAAATCTCTCTTTCTGGCCTGGTGTTAAAAGTACTAGTGATAGCAGAATGTAGCCAGATGCTGTTTATCTTTCCAGAGTGTAATTTTGGGGCCAACAAACAGTGAGCTGCCTTCAGATTCCATGCTTCTAATCAATGTCAGGAACTGGATGCTATGAATGCATCTCTCCCAGTGGAATCAGTACTTAATGGATCTTTGACAGGCTTTTAATGCTTTTTTTTTTTTCTAAAGGTTTATCTTTAGCTTCATTGTCACAGTTTGTTGGTGACTCTGATGGCTGATGTCACAGATAAGTGTAACTAATGTCCTGTTGGTATCTTAGTTACTCAGGGGGGAAAATCATGAACAAGATATTTTTCAAACAAGACAATATTCAAGGGGTGGCTGATGAATGTAAAGTTTAATAATATGAATTTGAGATCATGATATCTGTTACTAAGAAATCCCATTCAAATCCTTCGAACACTTCTGCAGCTGGCTAACACACAATAGCACTTAAGAATTTCATTGAGAAGCTGACACGTCATTCGGAAGCATTGAAATAGTCATTGAGAGGCAAAATAGTCATCTACTGGGGAAAAACGCAGAAATCTGTGTACAAATATGCAATTGAATAAAACCTATCATCTACACATTTTCATGAATTCTGCATATGAGGTTTTTGCAAGGAATAGTAAACAGTTTTTGAGGTGACACATCCAAGACACAGTTTGAGAATCCAAATGGGCCAAAAGTAACTAAACAAAGCTACCACCAAAATTATTAAAGACCATGTGTGCTGATTTTTTGAGAAATGCAAAACTTTTGGTGAAAGCTAATTCTGCTTTTTTTTTATTACTTTTTTTTTTTTTTTTTTTTTTTTTTTTTAATGGGGAAACTAATGATCATACTCATTGATGGTAACTCAAAGCTCTTTTACAAGTTAGGTAACTTCCTCTTGCCTCCGGCTGTTTGAGATGTACATATAAACACTGGAGAAGTGAACATTAACAGATGAGCAGGATGGAAGGAAGACTAGTAAATTAGGTGCAAATATATAGGACAGTCCAGCCTCAGAGTAATTCATTTGTAACTTCTTGATTTCCTAAGTGAATCTGTTTCCTCCACAGCTCAACCATCATAGAAAAGTTGCGCAGGTTCTTTCTGCCTCCAAGAAAATGCCAATCTCATTGTGAATGCTTTCTGCTTATAATAATGCAAGTAAGTTTGTCTGTGTACATAAATTGCCTAGTTACACTAATTCATCTGTTAACTACTGATCATGAAATTTGAATTTTAAAGGAATTTTAGGAAGTGGATGGGAATTATATGTTATATCTGGAAACTATCTCAAGTTCTCATGCTTCTGTGCCAAGTATTTTACTGACTGAGTGATCTTCCCACCCTCCCCAATTAGGCCTTTCTGAAGTCTTCCACTTTCTAAAGTTTTTGTAATATTCTACCACTGTTTGTAGATATTTTAGTACACCATTGCTGTTATACTGTTTAAAGCCTAGAACCAGAGAACACAGGTGGAGTCTCTAGCAAACAACTGACCATCTAAATGTTCACCTTTGATACCTGTGGTATTCTCAATTTCCATCTTCTTTGTATTTCTAAATTTCTTTCATGAGTAAAATATATTGTTAAATTTTCATACTTTTTCATGGAAGATGAGCTATTGCTACTCAAGTGAGTATTTGTGCATCACTTGTGTGTGCCTTTCTGGTGCTTACAGAGACTAGAAGACGGCAGCCAACCCCCTGAAATTTTAATTACAGATAGTTATGAGCCATTATGTGGGCTCTGGGAATCAAAACTGAGCCTCTTGAAGAGCAGCCAGGGCTCTTAACTGAGGGATCCTGCCATTCCCTACAATTATCCCCTTTAAAGCCTATGTTGGATATAACATCATTTAATCAAAATGAAGAGGGGGAAAGTTTAGTGTTGCCATTCCTTTCCCCCTTACCTTATATTGATCTTGAGGATGATATGGATGACCTGGATACCTTCCTGGTCAGTATATTGAGAATGTTGTTTTACTCTTCTTATACAGCCTATGCATTGGTGAACCTCTTGTTATTTCTATGACATCATACTTTTAATTATTTATGGATCAAGCTTATGCCATATTTAAATATTCAAGATATGAACTTTTGATTTCCCTTCAGCAACTGCCAATGCACTCTTCTATTATGACATCACCCTGCCATGATGCTTTTGATTTCACTGAAGAAGCCTTGTCAACACCCATGAGAAGGGAAGCCAGAAATGGTCCCTCCTCTTCCTGCTGTTGAGCTGTGGATGCACAGGCACTAAGGAAACCCTTTCTTCCAAATCTCTGTACCAATAACCTCAGTACTGACTGAAGAAGATAGTGGAATCCAGTGTTATTTTATACTTTAGTTTCTCGGTATTAGAGGTTTAAGGTCTTCATTTCCATTTTTATTGTATCATCTTTGACCTAAAACTCAACAGGAACAAATGCTAGAATGACAAATTACATGGCTGGCTACTATTACTCCTTTACACAGAGTCATCCTCCCTCAGCCATAATTCCATAAAGTCCAGAGGCCTACACTGTAAATTAATTTTTGTTCATAATATGACTTCTTTCTAGTAAACTTTCTCTGACTCTTATACAAATTTATTTTAGAAGCATGCTTTCTATAAGCTCTTTTTTAAATAATTAAAATTTAGAACTATTTGAGATATGAGCAATAACTTGTCATATATACCTCATTTTAGTTTTTTCATTTTTTAATAAATATCTAGGGTGTTTTAGTTACTTTTTTCTTGCTGTGATAATATACCATTACTAAAGTGACATGAAAGAAAGTCTATTCAGTCTTACAGTTCTGGATGGAGAGTCTCTAAATTAAGGGAAACATGGTAGCAGGCAGCTGGAACAGGAGAATGATGTCACATCTCTAAACACAAACATAAAGCAGAGAGAACAAGTGAAGCCCACTGAGGCTGTAAATTTGTCTTCCTCTAGTGGCATACTTTCTCCAGCATGCCTCTTTCTCCAAAGGATTCCATAGCCTCCTCAAACAGTTTTATCAGCTAGATGCCAAATATACAAATATCTGAGCCCATGAAGGAGTTAAAAAATGCATCTGAGGTCAGGCAGTGGTGGTGCATGGCTTTAATCCCAGCACTTGGGAGGCAAAGCCAGGCAGATTTCTGTGAGTTCGAGGCCAGCCTGGTCCTACAGAGCAAGATCCAGGAAAAGCACCAAAACTACACAGAGAAACCCTGCCTTGAAAAAGAAAAACAAAAACAAATCCATCTGAATATAATTCTTCCATAACATTCATATGACTGCTAAATATTTATTTTTGTGTCTCCACAACTAAAAAGAGAACTGTTGCTTCCCACTATGGAATTTTCTGTTAGATGTTATACTCTGGAAATTATGATTTTTATTGTGGAAATTTTATTTCCTCAACTCCAACCCCAGTGTAATGAAGTGAATCAATACTGTGAAGCCTTCATTAATTTTCAAGTAGAAAAACAATGTGCAAAGAGTGTGTAGTTCCAAATATGGTTCATATTACCACCAAAACAGTCAATACTATTCTGGCATTGGTAAATGTTGTCCAGGGTTACAACTGTCTACACAACCAGTCAATGAAAAATAAGATCACAAGTCCTGACACAGCACAGAGAAATCGAGCAAGCAGAACACCAAGGTATCTCAATTTCAATGAAAGTGGATTTTCTTCTTCCTGCTTTACACAAAATTCCATGTAAGATCTTTTTGTTGTGTCTGTCTCCTTCCTTCCTTTTACAATCTCTATTTCAGCTCCTTCTTATGTGTCTATCTCTTAATTTCTTCTTTGCTTTCTTTCTTTTCTTTTCTCTCTTTCCTTTCCTCTTTCTTCTCTGAGGTCTCCTTTTTATCAATTTTTTACTAAGTTTGGAATTTTAAAAGGTACAAAGTAAAAGGTAATTGCTAACAAATCACATCCTCAATTTAATATCTTTTATTTTTTAATTTACACTTTTATTTTTGAGAATTTCACATGCAATTGCTATATATCATTTACAACCCTCCTTTCTCCCCTACAATCCCTCCTATGGCCCCCCATACTTTCTCTCAAATTTATGAAGTCTTTTTCCATAATTATTACTGTTTTACACACACACACACACACACACACACACACACACACACACACACACACGGTCTACTTAATCTATTTAGTAATACTCATGCATACATGTCCTTATGCTGACCACTTAGCATTGGATAACCTGTCTGGTGTCTCATGCCTGGAGAATAACGATTCTCATTCTCTCAATACTGTTGCTTACCTGCAGCTCTTTGTCTTCAGATGGGCCCTTGTGAAATTTCCATTATCCACATTGGCACATTGATGGGTGTTGCCATTGTGCAGATCTTGTTTAGGCCACCATATTCTTGAGATTTCATGGGTGCAGCTTCCCTGTCATGTCTAAAAAGACACAATCTCACAGCAAGCACCCTAGTCCTCTGGCTTTTACATTCTATTTTCCTCCCTTCCCCAATGTTCTTGAGCCTTAAGTATAGGGGTTGAGTTGTACATATACCAATTAGGGATGGACACACCACAATCCCAAATCACCAGTTGTGCATCTCTCTTATAGCCTTTGTCTACTGCAACAAGAAGCTTCTTTGATGAGTGGGAGTTATACTTATCTGTGGGTATAAAGATAAGTATTTAGAATGGAATCATAGTGGTTAAGGAAAATGGTGATAATAGGTTCCCCTCTAGTGTCTATGACTTCTCTAGTTGAGGGTAGTTGGCTATGTTTATAGTACCAAGCATGATTTCCCTTGTATGGGGTGGGCCTTAAATTCAACTAGATAGCTTTTGGTTACCCCCAAGATAAAAGTACCAATATTACATCATTGGGATTATCTTGTCAGGTCAGTCATTGCTGTTGTTCAGAGACTTTACAACTAGGTAGGACCAATGTTTGATTTTCTTTTTTTTTGTTTTTGTTTTTGTTTTTGTTTTTTGAGACAGGGTTTCTCTGTGTAGTTTTGGTGCCTGTCCTGGATCTCGCTCTATAGACCAGGCTGGCCTTGAACTCACAGAGATCTTCCTGGCTCTGCCTCCCAAGTGCTGGGATTAAAGGTGTGTGCCACCACCACCCGGCAATGTTTGATTTTTCTATTTGTTATCTTGTATAACACCTTCTGATATAATAAACCTAGTCCTCAGAGAGCAGGATTTCCAGTTCTATTTCTACATGTCCTGTATCTAAAGTGTGTGTTTTCAGCAACTGAATCTTGTTTTCAAGTTCTTTTAACTTGTTTTTAAAAACAAATTTTTGATATCATGTTTTCTATTCATTTCACCACATAATCTTCCTTATAGACAGTTGAAAAAAATTTTTTTTGGTTTTTCAAGACAGAGTTTCTCCATGTAACAATCCTGGCTGTCTTGGAACTTGCTCTATAGACCAGGCTGGCCTTGAACTCACAGAGATCCACCTGCCTTTGCTTCCTGAATGCTAGGATAAAAGTCATGCACCACCACCACCACCCAGCAGAGAATCAACCATTATTAACATAAACTTTTTTCTTCTTTATATTGTATAAGAAAGATAAAAATATATTCATTCCTTAAAATTTATATTTAACTATTAAATGACTTTAAAATATTTAACCCTAATTTAATGTATTAAGTATAAAATACTTCATCATTATTAAATAAACATTTTGTTATTTATGACTTTTATAGAATTAACTTGCCTTTATAGAATATGTAGATTTTAGCAGTAGAGATTGTTTACTGTTCTACACATCATGTAATGAGAGAGAATGGAGCCTAAAGAAGGGGCAGACTAAAGTCTCATTAAATAGTCAACTTTATTCAGAGCATCAGATAATTTATATTCTGAGGGATGAGAACAGTCATGTGAGTCACGTTCTTTGGAGTTCAAGCTCATGCAATCACCAGGAAGAGCAGCAGGTGGCAAAATCTTGTTTTTTCCCCATAGATGCATGTGAACAAATAACAACCACCAACTGTAATGAATAATCTAAAATCAGCTCGCTCTTATTCACTATGCATGGGTGGGGCACAAAAGCACATTCCAAGAACAATTCTATGCTTTTGAAGAAACTGAGATCACAGACTCTTGTCTTCTTGGAGTTTTCTTATAAGCACTCAGAATTCCCCTTGCAGGACTCCATTCTTGGACCATGTTCCAACAGAGAGTATATAAATGCCTTAGAGCTTCTAGTTGTCAGAAATATCAAAATTAGTTGTCAGTAGAATGTAATTTCTAGAAAATATGTGTTCAGGTAATTTTATGAGACTAAGTGAAAACATAACCTTATTAATACTTTCCCTGAATCAAAATAACCCTGAGTATCAAGTGGCAATATACAGGTAAGTAAAACAAGCAGGCAGTATATGTGTTATCACAGATGTCCCTTTTTGTGTACTTAATAACCCTTTTCCCCAAATACATTAATGAGTACAACAAACAAATAAATGAAACAGCCATGTGTGGTGATTTATGCCCAGAAAGTCAGCTGTCAAAAGACTGAGGCACACCATGAATTCAAGGTAGGCTAAAGTTACATAGTACCAGCAAGCCTATGAGGCAGAACCATGTCAAAAGAAAAATACTAATAAAAGAAAATAATAATAATAATAATAATAATAATAATAATAATAATAATAATAAAATAACCAGCCAGGATTTGTAAAAATGATTCAGTGTTGAAGAGTACCACTGTGGAAGTAGGTACAGCTGAAGTTCAAATCCCCAGAACAAGTGAAAACTAGGTATGGTAATTTGAGAGTAACCCAACTACTGGGAGGCAGGTTCCAAGAGCTTGATGATGAGCCAGACTATTTTAAACATTGAGCTTGGGTTCTGTAAGAGACCTTATCTCATGAATTGCTGTGAAGTGCGATAGAGGAAGCCACATGCTGTCCTCTGGCCTTTCTATGTGCATCTGGGTATACAAATCTATACAGGCATGTATGAATACAAACGCAAATAAACACACACACACACACACACACACACACACACACACACCAACTAAACAAAAAAGTAAAAAGAGCTAAATAAAACAAATACAGGACCCATCAATCTGGAGGTATATGAATGTGATCCCTAAGATTAGTGAGATTTAATTTTGAAAACCAAATACCTGGAACAATTAACTTTGCTTTCACTGTTGAGAAAGCTGCTTGATGGGATGTGGAGGTTCATTCTATCTTTCCCCAAGCACTGAACCAGCAGCCTGAGAGGAAGTGCCAGCATATAAGATAGTTTTATTTTCTATAAGAAAAGACTTGTAATACTGGAAGATCTGAAGGTATGGAGAATATGAATTTTAAAATGGTGATGGGGTAGGAATGTGGCTCAGTGTTAGCGCATTTGACTGGCATTTGGAAGGCCTGGGTTTGCTTCCAAAGACTGCAAAAGAAACAAACAAAACACGAAATAATCTTGATTAGGTTTTAGCATATTGAGGAAATTCACTAATATTCAGTGGTTTTCAAACTTGAAAGATGTTATTGGTTAAACAGACAAATTGGAGAGGCAAAGGATCGTTACTCTAAACATAATAAAACAACTTCAAAATTGCTTATTTTACGTATGCAGGCTTTGTAAAATTGGAAGGAAAAATAGTATGTTTCAAAATTTTATAGCCATTGAATTTAATAATTATCTGGCTATAGTATATTAAAGAAAACTTGAAAATTTGAAAGTGTCTGGAATAGATGACCTTTAGCATCTCATTCAATGGTCTTTTTACAATAATTTAAATGATATTAAAAAGCAGCCTCTAAGCAAAGTGCCCAAGAAATTTTAAAAGTCTCCTTACAGGGGAATGGCTCACAAGGTCTCAACCCCTGGCAGTTGATGTCTTCCAGGGGGGAGATGTATGATCAAGAGTGTGACTCTTGGTTGGTTTCCTGCATGACAATTCTTCCATGGAGGTATGGGCAACAGTCATTAGACTCAGTTGTTTATAAAGTTGGGTGGATAGTGAAGGGAGGGGTGGATCTGGGATGATGAGGGGCTAGGGGATTATTATGATTGAAATACACAGAGAATTAATTTTAGAAAGAGGACATGAAGTTGATAGGAGCATGTGGATGTAAATATGAGAAGAATTGGAAGGGAATGTGATATATATATATATAATATATATATATATACACATATACATACACACACACACATATATATATAAAATAAAATCTGTTAGATACATGCATGAATTCTCAGGGAATAAACACTAATTCATCTTTAGGAACTTCTTTATAATCCTCACCATAGCACTGAAAGAAAGCATAATTGTAACAATTTTTGATATTAGGAGAACATAGAAACAAGAATTTAACAACCTGTGAAGGTTTATGATTTGTGTAAAGACTTGGTTTATAATGTCAGTGTCACTGGATTTCTACCATTTCATGATATAAAATCAGAGTTGGGATGATTGTAGGGTTTGTATTTAAAAATTCGAGTTCTGCTGTTTAAAGACCCACGTAGCTTTATCACTTGTGATCATCTAACTGCAAACTCACCTGTTCCTGGGTTTTCTTATTGCCTATGAAGTTCTAGTTATTTGCAAAAACTGTTTTATTTTGTGAACTGGGCTTTGTGTTTTCATATCACTCAGTTCAAAGTCTGTGTACCTTTTTGTGCAGTTATCATCAATAGTATTTTTATATGAATAGAGGGAATTCAAAATTGAGACAAAGCATACAGTAAGTGACTCTTTATTTTCTGTTATTGTGTTAAAATTCCCTGATAGAGTCAATTTAAGGAATAAAGGGTTTATTGCAGTTTGTAGTTCAAGCTGTAGTCTGTTATGGCAGGGAAGTCAAGACTGCAGGAAGTTGAGACTGATGGTGAAGAAGCAAAGAGCAATGACTGAATGTCTTTTAGAACCCATGCCCATTTTCTTCACATTACACAATTCAATATCACTTGTCCAGGGAATTCTCCCACCTAGAGTAAAGATGTGTTCTGTGATAGCTATAAATATCATCAAGATAATACCTAACAGGCATGGTCAGAGTCTCATCTCTCAGGAGGCTACACCACCTGTCAATTTGACAATCCAAACAGCACCCACTGGGTTTGTTCTGAGAAACATGTGTGCAATACAAGAGGTAGTACATGAGGCTCTGCAAACAAACATTGTTTGTTATGTTCATTTTAAACTTATATTGATTGGGGTGGTTTGCACAGCTTTGGAATTTCCCTGACTGGGATAACTAAGGAATGAAATGAGGATGGACACACAGATATACTTACTGAAAACCTGTGATTAGGTGGATTGTGTACCCTGATGAAGATTTACTAGAATTCCAGAAACTCTTCACATTTATTATATACCACTGAGGGAAGAAGTGGGTTTAGCAGGAAATGGTTTATTATATACAGCTAGGGGAGGAGTTGGGTTAGGGAACCACAGTAGGAGTTCTCAATAGGGAAGCAGTTTCTGGTTACAGTTATCCAGAAGAAGGGAGCTGTGATTGATAGCTTCTGTATACACTGGTTTTAGGTAAATGTGAATCATTTGTAAGATCTATACTTGAACTAGGTTTGCCATTCCTTTGAGCTTGATACTTGTAAGACCTCACAATTCCATGCATCTGAGGAACTGGTCTACTTGACATTGCCATGCTTGTCACAACAGTACACAATTCACTCAGGATGTCATCCCCTGCCCCTAATGGTTAATTTAGTAAAGTTGTTGTGGACTATTTATTTAATTATGCAAAGATGTGTTGCTATCTTACCTTGCCTGCCTAAGGCACCTGATCGGTCTAATAAATTGCTGAGCAGACAATAGCAAGGGAGGAGGTATAGGTGGGACTTGTGGGCAGAGAGTGTAAGTAGGAGGAGGAATTTAGGCTCAAGGAGGAATGAAAAGAGATACCAGGGATATGCCAATGGTCAGACAGACAGACACGGAGGAAGCAGAATACAGAAAGGCAAAAAGCCCTGAGGCAAAACATAAGTGAGTAGAAACAGGTTAAATTAAGTTAAAAGAGCCAATGGGACAAGCCTAAGCTAAGGTTGAGGATTCACAATTGATAATATCTCTGCATCTTAATTTGTGAGCTGGTTGGTGGCCCAAAGAAAATCCCAACTACAAAAAAGATGTAGCTGAAACATCGATGAAAATCAGCACATCCTCAAAATCTGAGTCCTTACAGGGCTACTCCTCAGGGAATGTAAGCAATAATCACAAGAAAGGAATTGAAGACACTGAGTGTCCTCCCAGCTACTAGGACCTTATCACACCAATCACAGAAAGAAGTATCAGCATGGCCTGATGAAAGTATTTTATGGCAGGTGTTAGGATATTCACTCATGAATATTTGGGTTTTTAATAAGTATTTGATTCATTGGGCCAAGGCAGCATCTAATATTAAGACTATCAATCACAGACAAGGAAGACATACTGAGATGAGAGATATCTAATCACTTGTTTGCAATTTTTGTAGGTATTTGAACTAATTACTTAAGGCAAGGTAGAAAGTAACAAAACAATTTTACAGCGAACAAGCTGAGAATTACTAGAAAGTCTTAAATTTATAGTACTATAGATTGCATGTCAAATACAAATCAAGCTTACTAATATCAATGGACTTTTAAAGGTTCTGTTTTCCCTCATCACTGTATCGGTTTACTACTGAGACAGATGAGAGGGACTCATCACTTTCTGGGTCACTGTGAAAGTGTTAAATAATCTTAAATCATTGCTAAACTACATTAAGATTGCGATTACTAATTTCTTGATCTAAGCACTCTCTGTAATATCCCGTAAATAAAGATTTTGGGGAGTGTGCAATTTGTCTCTCCAGTTGGCAATTATTGGAATACTCTCTGCTGCCCCGGTTGTCTTAAACTGAAGGACTGTCAGTCAATCAGCCAATGGTTATAGACATTCCATGGATGCCAAGGAAAATTTATTAGAGCTGATTGCTCCTACACACAGAGGTGTAGCCACAACTAGAATGATTTTGGACACTGTAACAGACTCTTATTTGTGGAACTCCAAGTGACACAGCAAACATTTCTGTCCCTAATAACTAGAAGCTGCTTCGCTGGGGGCTTATTATTGTACCGGTGCAATACAACGTTGTGATTTGTTCAAAACCAAACCTTAATTTGCATGCATATTGTTATTTGTAGAAACACAAACTTTGCTTTGATGTGATTTGTTCAAAAGCTCTTTGTTTCCCTATATATGTAATATATTGGGCTCCCTTGCAAATAAGACATGAGACAGCATCCTATGCTGTTTTCTCTGGTGTTGAACCATGGGTGTAGATAAATGGATTTTCTACTATTTGTTTTTTTCCTACTTAAAAACAATATGCATGTGTGTGTGTGTGTGTGTTCCTGAATGTATTTCTGTGCACCACATGCATGCAGTGTCTTGGAGAACAGAGAGAGGGAATTGGATCTCTAAGACTAGAGTTACAGAGAGTTGTGAGCTGTCATGTGGGTGCTGGGAAGTCAGCACAGGTCCTCTGGATGAGCAGCCAGTGCTTTTGACTCCTGAGCCATCTCTTCATTCAATTTGCTGAATTTTAACCGTGTATGTCTAGTTGGTAACATGAAAAACAAAACAAACCAAAAACCACAACCAAAGCCAGAAGAGACGGTGGGGTGGCAGCGTAGGTGGAAATGCCAACACGCCTATGGGTCAGCAGGGGTAAAGCAGCCAGCTTTGTGATAGCTTCAAAAGGAAGGGGCAGTGCCTGCCAGCCATTGGGTTACAAAAGTAGCAGAGTGACTAGCAACATAGATAGTTCTACAAAGCCAGTTGATCAGCATCAGCATCAGTGGTAACGCCAACAGGCATGAAAAATCAGCAGCAAATACCACCCAAACAGCAGCAAATCTGACAGCAGCCCACAACAAGAGGCAGCTAAACAGAGCAAGAGAATGCCCTGGGCAGGAATTAAGAGGCTGATAAGGTACAGAGAGGAGGTAGAGCTAAGAATGGAGAAGGATTGAAGGCTGGAAAAAGCCACGGAATACAAACTCTTGGCTCTGTTCTCTGAAAGAGTTCCAGGGAGCCATCAAACCTTTAGGGAAAGGTCTCAGAACCTCGCTGCTGTCAAGGACTGAGGAATTCCATATCTAGGCCTATTCAGAAGGTTCAATACCCCCCAGCACCAAGGACTTTAACTGCCCACTTCCTGAGACTAGGTCAGAGCTATGACACGAGCCCTACACAAGAGTTACACCCACTACAAGTAGTCACTTGCTGCTGCTGCTGCTGCTGCTGCTGCTGCTATTGTCAAATGCTGAGGCAAATGGGAGCTGTTAAAAGGTGGCACTTGAAGAATATCTCTTTGCTTACGAAGTTTCTATCCAGGCAGAGTAGAAATATCTTAGCCAGTGGATTTGTTAACACTATTCACTAAGCAATAGAAACTTAGCTCTGGTCTAAAGTGACAATTCATCAAGCTATCTACATATAAAATATTCACAAATATAAGTTATAATGTTTTCCGTACAAGTTCTGTACAATTTAAAATACAGTCACTAGCTATACTTAACGCACAGTTGTACCTAATGTTTTTGACCCAGAGATAGGCTTCCTGAATTTGGTTTTGTACTATCAATGAAAACAATGCACATTGAATGTGCATAACATTTGAGGTCAAATTATAATATTTATGTACTGAAAACACAATATATCCATCCATAACAAATGCAGATATGCTAAACTGGGATATAGTAAATAGAAATTTTCAGAAAATAAAAAATGAGATCTTCTCTTTTACTGCTATAATGTAAAGGGGACTAAATACAGTTCTAGTTTTTAATTGTACTGATTCTCCACAAACTACAAATCTAAGTAGTTTGTTATTACTTAATTTCTGGGGAAATATGCCAGTGAAAACAAAGAAGAATGATAAGCAGTTTATAATTTATGTAACATATGTACATGAACATGTGTGTGAAAAAGACATATAGCACTTTGAGAGGTATTCTATAATTAACCATAATCCAGAAATCAATTTTACGTGCTCCTTTGGTCTAGATCTGAATTCTAAGGAAATATCTATGATTTTTTTCATAAATTATTTTCTTCAAAGGAACTATATTCTTATTGCCATACTTTTTTTTATACCGTTATAAAGAAATACCCTAAGTATCAATGGGGAAGAGCTACTGAGTGCTTTCTACTCAGAGGAAATTTATAATGGGACTCAGGGAAAGACTAGGAAGCTGTCATGCTTTGCCATTTCCTCCTGTACAGCCTGATGAAAAGCATTCTGTGTCCTGTTATCAAATCTCTATGTGAATCCCAATGCTTCACGTTACTATCATTCTAGGTTGCACTTGCTCTATCATGATGGCGTCATCTCTGTTTTCACTTACAGAAGTGTGACACCTTTAAAAGAAATTCTGAGACTTATAATAAAGTGTCAATAGGAAATACAAAGGAAATGCAATAAAAAAGAGCAATTAGTATTCAAGCTTCATTTGGCTTTGACTTTCACACTTTGGAAATAGTTTTCTGCCAGTTGGAACCTGTACTGCTCCAGGCCAGAGTCATCTGTCATATATTTCTGATTAGCCTTTCCACTTACTTTGAGGAGAATGAGGCAAAAATGCTGGCCTTGACTTTTTATTTGTAAACTTAAATTTCCAGGGATAAATTAAAAAAAAAATTATCTGCTTTCTCACCCTCTGGGATTAATTTCTGGAATGGTCTAAGGGAGGGCAACTTTTGTGATGCTGTGGTGCCCATCACAACGATGTGGTGGACATTTGCTTCAGAGAAGTTAGTGAGTGTGTGATTAGCTCTCTGTGGGTGTTACCTGTGTACAATGATGCAGAGAGAAACTACAGAGAAGATGGAAAGGAAGCAATTAATGTAGTTTGTGTTTCAGATTCACGCCAATTTAATAATGTGTATTAATGAGGCATTTTTGGCAATAAAGCAATTTAATAGTCATTAAACAGAAATTGCTATTCTTCATTAACAACAGATTGTCTTATAACACATTGGCTAATTTCTCATTAAATTCAATACAAATTAAATGACAGATTTTGTGTGTATAGCTAAAGAGAAAGGCCTCTTTGTTTTATTTCCCAAAGAAAATAATAATCATCTTTAGAGGCAAATTGGCAACACCTTGAAGTTATAAGTAGAAAGCAAAACACAGAGATTTTCTTTTTAGATGTTTAGAATATGTATTCAGTAAAAGAGAAGCATAGTTCCAGTGTAGAGTGTGAGGTTCAGGTTACAACGACAACAACAAAAACATTTCAGGTGTTCTTAGTGCCCAGTCTTCATTGGCTCCCTCTGCTAAGGTATGACCTAGAGATACTTCTGGTGAGACTGGAGGATTTTTATGGTCATGAGGCAAGGGATGAAGGTACTTTGCTTCCTGCTTCTTTAGACAGACCTGTCAAGGTCAAAAGATGTTTCAACTGGGAATATAACATCCTCTTACTAGAAAGCCAGTAGAATGCTCAGACACAGCGGATGATATTCATCGTTTTAATATCATTAGCTTGAGTGCTGAGATGTTCAACAGGGTCCCCTCAATAGGAAAACTACAAAAAAGGAGGAAGTCAGCTCTTGTTGTCACATACTTATGAGACAAGCAAGATGGAAGTTTGGTGCAGGGCAAAGTTTATACTCATAGAAAAATGGATTAAAATGTTGGCTTCAATCACACGAGATTTATAATGGTTATAATATAATTATATAGATTTGTATATTTCATATTTTCCATATGTCTCTGTATTGCTTGGAGCTCACTTATTCTTTGGTTGGTGTGGACGTTTGCTGGGAATCTGTCCTAGGACTTCATGGATTGTATCATGGAGCTGCACCTCCAGTTGCTACTTGACATTTTTATAGCTGCTCTTCCAATTCCAAAAGAATTATTTTATTTGAAATTACTATACAGAATGCAAAGATAAACAAAAAACAATATAAAGTTAATATCTTGAAATATGTTAGTTTTAAATTAAAAATGTCCTGGTAATGCTCAGTCTTATGGGGCCTCTTTTATATTTAACAGGAAATAACTATACTAATAACCTAATGATGAAACATATAAATTGACTATTTTTCTATAATTCAGTTAGGTTGGGTTGTTTAAGAAATGATATCATTTAAAAATTGTTTCCATACACATTTTAAATATAGTATCAGGTAGATACTGTGAATATATAATTGATATCCACAATTTTCAGGTATTTCTGAGCCTAGGCAGGTCCAAGCCCCTTCCCACTGCACCAAGGCTGTGCAAGGCATCACACCACAGGCACCGGATTCCGAGAAGCCTGCCCATAGACCAGGGACAGATTCTGATTCCCCTGCCTGGGTGCCCCCAAACAGTTCGAGCCAAACAACTGTCTTATAGATTTCTTAAAAATTAATAATGATCAGATTTGACCAGGGGAGATTTCCTGAAAATCCTGGCTACAGACAAAAAAAAAAAAAGAAGAAAAAGAGAAAAACTACAAAAGAGGTGACATATAAGCTAATCTTTCTACATGGGAACAGCTCTGAAACTGGATGAGACATGCAAAATCTCATTATTACATGCCGTCCTTTCATATGGCATTGATGGAGATTTGTGTTACAGCTTGGTTATGCAGTTCAAACAGCTTTATAAAGTTGAAGATGTCGTTTACCTGCTCAAACATAGAACAGAGAATCATCATGAGCTGATTTGTGCATACTGCACATTGCATACTTGTGTTAATGCATATATGTATATTACCTTTAAAAGTTTGTATGCTTTCAGTATAAAAGGACCAGACATGATTAAAGACAAGACAAGTAGCCCAGGTGATCCAGCCTCCCAGGAGGCTTCTGTTATAGCTTGCTCAACAATCTCTACCAAAACAACTTCAAATCAGCTAGCTGAGATGGTCCAGCCTCACATATTACTCCACCAAGGACTTCAAATAACTTCTGTATTTTCCATCACATGGATCCTGGAAAACAGCTAGCTCTCCTAGGACTTGACCATTATCTCAATTTTCTCAGGGCCCCCTAAAGAAGTCATTGCCCCAAGACAACAGGAAGCAGTGGATTATGGATGCTTATGATCATTTAGGGGGATTGGTTGCAAGTTGTTATTGGTCATGGTCAGGGAGGAAACTAAGCAAATGAGATTAGATTCAGGGATCTTGTTCCAAAAAAGAAAAAAAAAAAGATGGAGGAATGATAGGAACTCTCTGAGTTCCTCTCTCTAACCTGAAGTCCCACCTAAGCTCTCTTTCCTAGCTATTGGCCATTCAGCTCTTTAGTTAAATCAATTAGAAGATGCTTTGGCAAAGATACATCTTCACAATGTACAAAAAGATTATCCCACAACACCATGTAAGTCTTCTGGTTTTCTCTACTGTATCAATTAGGAAATAGTAAAAGGGGGTGGGGGAAAGCCTAAACTTGTATGTTCAATACACTTGCAGGTTTTTTTGAGTATTTATGATCTTCAGGTAGTTGAATCTATGGTACTAAGGATCATCTATACCTTCCCACTACAGGCTTCATTCCTACACTTTAAATTATCTATTGGCCTCTACAAATATCTCTCTCAGTTCCTTTTATATCAATTCTTTGACTGTTTCTAAACCTAGGGATTCATCTGAGGACCTACTTATGAATTCTAGGTAATACCTTTTTATGTGTTATTGATTTTACTATACAGTGTACATTGGCTGTTTTCATGCAAGTATAATATACTTTGACTAGATCCTTCCTCTTCTCACGTCTCTTCTCTCCTATCAGCCCTTTTTTTGTCACATAGTTTGGCTTCTATTTACATGTCATCAGTATATAGATTATGCATTTACAACCTCGAGTACCACAAATGAGAGAAAAGATATATTGTCTAAGACTGGCTACATTCTTTAACATCGTTATCTCAAGCTATACCCATTTTCATGTAGACAATTTCATTGATTATGGGTAAAAAATTCATTGTGTAAGTAACTACATTTTCTTTATCCTTTCCTCTGTTGCTGAATGCCTAGGTTGGTTTCCTCACTTAGCTATTGTGGATAATGTTGTAATAAATACTAATGTGCAAGCATCTCTGTGATACATTGATTTGGCTGACTCACATCTTAATATAAATATCTCAAACCTAGTCTTTTAAAGCAACCATTGCATAAAACTCTTGCTATCTATATTTAATTGATTGTCATCATATAGAGGATCCATGGCCCCAGCCTTAAGCTTAAAGATTCTTCTCTATAACTCATGAGCCATGTGAGGGATCAGTTATCCTCTGACATTGAAACACTAAACAGACTGTGCAGACTCTTCTAATATCTCAACTCTGAGGATTCTGAAAAATAGTAAGTGAATGAAATTAGATTCCAGCATTATCAAACTACTTTAAACTACACTTCAGATTTCCTCACAACCAGCTGTAGTGGCCATCCTGTCATAGAATCAGAATCTAAAACTTTTTAGACGTCCCCAAATGTAGTGATTATATTGTGCTCATGTATAAATCCAGTTTTCACATATTCAGTTGGTAAGACCTTAGCCAGGCTAAATTCTTGCCAGACTGTGTTGGTTAGTTTGTCTTAACTTGACACAAACTACAGTCATCTTGAGAGGGAACTTTTACTGAAGAATTGCTTCCATCAGAATGGCCTAAAGGCACTTCTGTGGGGAATTATCTTAATGATTGTTGTAGGAGGGTGCAGACCACTGTGTGTGGTGCCATACCTGAGCAGTTGGTTGACAGAAACAAGGGACCACATTAAGGAAAACAGTAAGCAACTTCCTTCTGTAGTTCTTGCTTCTGCTCCTAGTTGAATTTCTGCCCTCACTCCCTTCAATGATGGACTGGGATTGGCAAAATAAAACCATTTCTTCTTCCAAACTTGTTTGGGTCAAAATGTTTTTATCACAGAGATGGAAAGCAAACTAGAACACTACAACACAGGCTAAGTGGTATGTGTGTGTGTGTGTGTGTGTGTGTGTGTGTGTGTGTGAGTGTGTGTGTGTGTGTGTGATGATAGATCATTAGAGATAGATGAAAGAGAGAGAGAGAAAGACAGAGGGAGAGAAAGATAATAACAGGTAGATAAGACATTTGGTTCTATAGATACTAAAGGACAGTAAGTAAATTTCAATGAAGTGGACTTATTCCTAAAGAGCTATCATTTACCAAAGATCTTGAAAATGAAATGGATAACTTAAGCGGTCCTATATATTAAGGAAATTGAGTTTTCATCAAACATTTCACTTCAAAATGGAAAAACTGGGCTCCTGTGCCTGTAATGGTGAATTTTATCAAATATTAAATGAAGAATAATATTAATCATATATTAATATAAATCACATATATTAATATTAATTCTCTTATGAACTCTTTAAATTTTAGGAAGTAATGGCTTTCAACTGATACCATGGGACATCATTACTATAAAGCCAAAGGAACAATGACTTATTAAAACATTAGTGAATAGAATAAACACAGATCTAAGACCTTTCAAACCTATATGCATTAAAATACAGTAGGTATTATACTTAACCATGAAATACCAATTGCTTCTCTTTATAAAAAGGTAAGATGAAAATATTCACCCCTTCTACAACTTCTCTATAACATCACATTGCTGCAAGTTCTAGCCAGTGTAACAGGACAACAAACAATCAAATAATAGCAACAAAATTACAACTAACAAAGTTCAATTTCTTTATTACTAGCTAATCTGCTCATCTATAAGAATCTGATGAAAGCTACCACACAGCCTCTAAAACGTAGAAGGGAAAACAAGGAGGGATAGTGTGCACCTGTTATCCCAGCACTCAAGTAGTACAAGCAGGAAGACCCAGATAGTCTCTAATTACACGGTGAGTTGGGAGCCAGCCTATTACAAATGTGATGCTGAGATGCTGTCTCAAAACCAAAACACAAACTAAAAACCAAATAAAAACTTAACATCAGAAGCCTCCCCAAGCTAATAATCAATGCATTCATCCATGTAGTCATGAATCAATATTCTTATCAGCATCATTCTAATACCACTGACCTGGAAATGATCCAATCTTTTACCAGTAGGTGAAATGATAAATGAATATTGGCGTATTTGTAGAAAGGCTTCCTACTCAGTATCAGCATAAAATGAACTACTGACACCAACATCAGCATGGACAAATCTAAACACAATTAAGCTAAGTGAAAGAAGCTGGGCAAAAATGATTTCATATGCTACAATTCCATTTACATAAAATTTTAGAAAATGCAAATCAATCTACAGTGACAGCAAGTGATCCATGGTTCCTTGTGGAGGGGTGTGAAGAAGCAGGAGGGGGGTATGACAAAGGAAGATGATATGTCTGGGGATAATGGGTATGTTTACTGCTGTGATTATGATGATGTTCCCCTGGGTGTCTACATATGCTAAACATTTCACATTGAGTATCTGAAAATGGTTTATGTCAAAACATCAATTAAAGATAAAAATATTAAATTAGTAAAATCTAAAATGAAATGCATATGGTATACTCACATATAAAATTATTTGATGATATAAAAAATAATGTGTTAGCATAAACATTTTACCCTGCAAAAGAATGTGCTTATGTTCTTATCTCATTCAGAATAATTTTTTCTGGTCTTACCACTATTGAGCTAAATAAAACAGCACATAATAAAACTCCTATGTCTAAATGTACCCACAGTGGCTTTCCCCTGAACAAATTTACCAGTCTATAGTGACCAGATCCTTGTTTTTGACAATATCAATGTTTATTCCATTATTGTAAGCGCTATGTATCCGGTATATTTCAGAGTTCATTATAACAGGACATAAGAATTAGGTTTAAAAAAAATCTAATCTTAAAATTCCTTCTTGACTTATTATTTATTTAATTCTCAATTTAGTTGATCAGTTCTAATTTGGTGACTGACAATTTGACAATCAAACCTCAGCTAAATGGATATGTCTTCCCTTAGAAAGTTCACTAAAATGATCAGTATTTGATTGACACCATTATAAACTATAATTTAGATTAGGTATGAAGATCATTTTCCGTAACAGCAGCATAGGGTTTAATGCATAGCCAGTCTTGGGGTTCACTGAATATTTCGAACATTAAGCCATCTTTGGAAGCAGTAAGAACTAAATAGAACTAGAAAGATCCTGCTAAGTGGATTTGCATCAATTTAGTGGATCAAGAAGATGCATATCTTTTTTTTTCAAATCAAAGACTCAATTGATGGTTTCTAATTTAGATAAGAAAGAAAGAAACCCTGAAGTCCTTAGCTATAGAAGGAAGAGGATTCCAGGAAGTTCCTACAAATATAAAGTGACTTAAGGAAGAAGTGTTTATTTAGCCCATATCATGATAGTGCATAAAGTAGAATGATATATTCAACCTACAGTTGTAGAAATGTAGTGTGATGTGGCAACTTCATACCTGTGCTGTGCTGCTATACAAAAAATAGTGACCTGAAATAGCTCTATAATATAAGAAAAATAAATTTATATCTTATTTTGGTATGAGTTAGATTACTGTCTAAAAATAAAAATTATTTTTAATATTAGGCTAAACATCAGGAAATTATTTTAGATACAAATTTGAAAGTTTTGTCCTGCCTCTACTAAGCCCTGAAGAATCACCACTTCCAAAAGTATATCTTAAGAATAATATCACTTTCGTTCTGTCTCTCCAGGAACCTCCTCATCCCACCCTAACTCCTTTATTTGGGGATTCTGCTTATCAGTGAGGAACCAGGATCCCTTAGCTCTTTATCACCCACCTCTCCACCTTTTCTTTTAGCCCATTTCTATTCCTTTGTGTCAGCTGCTGAACTCCAGAAACATTTTCTACCAGGATCCCTCAGTGGCCATACAAGACTGGGACATAGGTTGGTGATTTTCACCATCCTTCCTGCCCTCCAGAGAACTACTCTTAGTCCTGTAGCAGCATGCCTGCAGGAGCCTCTCCTCCAGCCCTACCTCCACTTCCCGTGGACTACACCTCATGTCAGAGGAGGAGAACATGCTCCCCCTAGATTTTTGTCTTTCCTCCTAGCCCACCTCTGTTCCTCAGTATCACCTGCAGACTTGCAGAAGCATGCTCTACCAGGGACCCCACAGCCACCATACTTGCCTAGGAGGATCCAGAGTGGATAACTGCAACCAAAGAACGGAATACCTATCCAACAAGGCCAAGACCAGATATATACACTAAAACACCTCAAATATCATAACTCCAGATGTCTATATCTCAGCACAAAACATAGTCATGAACAGCTAAACACTACAACTCTCCAAAAGACAGTAATCCTACTGCAATAGCCTCTAATAAATGCAATTTAAAGCCAGGCAATGGTGGCATATGCCTTTAATTCCAGCACTCAGTAGGCAGAGCCAGGTGGATCTTTGTGAGTTCGAGGCCAGCTTGGTATACAGAGCGAGATCCAGGAAAGGCATAAAGCTACACAGAGAAACCCTGTCTCGAAAAAACAAAACAAACAAACAAACAAAAAAAGAAATGCAATTTAAGACAAGGATTTCAAAATATCAATTATGAACATGTTCAAGGGCCTTAAACAAAATGTGAATAAATGTATTAAAGAAGACCTTGAACACCAAAACAGTGGAATGAAATAATGAAAACATTTCCAGACACAAAAATAGAAAGAGAATCACTAAAGAAAACCCAAGTTGAAGTAAAACTGGATATGAAAATTTAGGATGTCAAACAAAAACTTAAGAAGTAAACATCACCAACAGATTATAAGTCATGGAAGAGAGAATCCAAGCCACTGAAGACAAAACAGTAGAAATGATAGCTCGGTCAAAGAAAGCGTTAAATTTACA
The DNA here is from genome assembly GCA_902168425.1 of Peromyscus attwateri. NCBI lineage: Eukaryota > Metazoa > Chordata > Mammalia > Rodentia > Cricetidae > Peromyscus > Peromyscus attwateri. The sequence goes on along the minus strand of CABHPP010137608.1, from coordinate 1,240 downwards.
AATCCGGGTGTTAGAACATCCAGGAAATCTAGAACACTGTGAAAAGATGGAAGCTACAATTAATAGGGATAGAGGAAGGAGAAGAAACCCTGGTTAAAGGCACAGAAAATACCTTTAACAAAATCATTGAAGAAAACTTCACTAGCTTAAAGAAAGAGGTGCCCATCAAGATATGAGAAGCATATAGAACATCAAATAAATTTCCCTGTGACACATAATAATCAAATGTAAATATAAAGAACAAAGAAAGGATATCAAAAGCTGCAAAAGCCACCTCTAACAGGAAGCCATTTGCTATTGATACTTAACTGGCAAAGGGAAAATCATTGTTCTCTGATGGCATCTCAATAGGATATCAACAACACTTCAGGGCAAGACCCAGGTCTAGGAGTGCTTGGCTAACACTAACTAAACTAATTCAGTGGTATTTTTGTGGACTTTTGGATTCATTTTCATTGTTTTGGAAATTTGGAAATTTTTGGAAATTATCCTATAAGTCTTTTATTTGTTTGTTTTAATTTTCATTTTTGTGTTTCTTGACTTTTTCGTTTTTGTTTCTTCATTTTTAGAAACAGAATGCCAAAACCTCCCATGAATTTGGGGAGGCGAGGAGGTGAGAAAAATCTGGGAGGAACTGGGAAATGGGAAAAGATTAAAATATGTTTTAAAAATGCTTTCACTTAAAATGCTTTCAAGTATGGTTTCATGCAAAATTCCTTCTCTATTGGGGAGAAAAATTCTAATTTAATGACAGAAAACTTAGCATGTATCTTCCTCAGACAACTTCTGCACTGCAATCAAGCAAGATCAGGAGTTTTCGTTCTGTCAGTGTGTTGGCGTAGGTATGCTGAATATCTTCTTATGATAAAATATGTAAAATGATTAATTAAAAATGAATGTCATAAGAGCTGGAAATGCTGCTCAAATAAAAAACAGTTGTCTAGCAGAGGAGACACCTTGGGTTTTATCATAAGTATCACAAAATAAGGTAGAGTAACAAACATTGTAATGAATATCTGAACCATAAGGAAATTTTACAAATTGGAGAGTATAATTGAGTATACCAACAATTTACAAATTTACAATTTACAAATTGTTGGTATAATGCTTGCCAGGCAAGCAGGCGGATCTGAGTTCAATCCCTGTCAGCTGTATAAAAACTGGGTCTGGTGATGCATGTTTTTCATACCAGGAGGAAATGGCTGGATTCCTGGGACTCACTAGCCATCCAGTCTAGCCT
>CABHPP010137607.1:0-27720 GCA_902168425.1 Peromyscus attwateri | reverse complement strand
GTATCATTATTAAATCCTATTTTTTCTTTCTGAGTTGTCCCCAAGTTGCCATGCTAATATTAGCATCGCTGTATAAAGCGCAGTCCGTTTTTTTTTTTTTTTTTTTTTTTAAATCAGACAGAACTTTAAAAATTCCAACAACTAAATATAACCTAGTCCCAACACTGGAAGGTTTGTCTGGCTTCAAGTGATGGCTAGCTGAGACTGTGTCCCTCTTTATTAGGAGTCCTCATTCGGATCATCTTCATAGACTCCGTGACATTTCCACTGCATTAAGTTTCCACACCACCCTCCAAATGCCCCTTTAATTCCAGCTGTCTCGTCCCACACCTTCACTCTCCACCACTGCTCCCATCCCTACCCACCCTAAATCCATCCTTAAAATCTATTCTCTTTTCCCCTCCCAGGGAGATCCCTGCATTCCCCCAGAACCCTCCTCCTCTTTACCTAAGCTCACTGGGTCTATGGATTGTAGCTTGGTTATCATTTACTTAATGGTTAATATCTGCTTATAAATTAATACATATCATATTTATCTTTCTGGTCTTGTTTATCTCACTCAGGATGATTTTTTCTAGTTTCATCCATCCTTTTTTTTTGTTGCAAATCTCAAGATGTCACTTTAACAACAGATAATATTATTTTCACTCCATTGTGTAGATGTACCACACTTTCTTTATCCATTCTTTTGTTGAGGGACATCTAGGTTGTTTCCACACAGAAATCTCCCAAACAACCCAGGCTGTCACTAAGACAAAAGATTGCTCTCTACAAAGTGATAGCGGGGGCCCATTGTAGAGGACAACACTCATATAACTCATTAAACATGGAGAAGTAGATCTGGTGTCTACATGGAGCCCTCACCACTCTTTTTTAGTCTCTTTGGTGTGGCAAGGTACTCTGCAATCTACTGAAAGAGAAATGTGGACACCAACAAAGCAACAAAATGTTTGACCTACAGTATGTCCTGCCAGTCAAATATGCTAGCTAGGGTAATGGTGGCACAGAAGTTTTGGGAGTAGCCAATCAGTGTCTGATTTCACTTAAGGTCCAATCCATGAGAAGAAACCTACAGATGCTTCACTTAATTTATCAGTTCATCTATAGATAATACCTCATGTGTTTCCATGTCTTAACTACTGTGACTATTGCAGCAATAAACATGGATACACAATTATCTTGGTGGTAGGAGTCAGAACCCCCTTTTGTTGCTGTTTGTTTTTGTTAATGTTGTTTTTGTTTGTTTGTTTACAAGACAGAGTTTTTCTGTGTAGGTTCAAGTGTTCTTGAACTTGCTCTGTAGACTGGGCTGACCTTAAACTCAGAGATTCTCCTGCCTCTGCCTCCTGAATGCAGGAACTAAAGGCATTTACCACAACCTGCCTCAGAGCTCTTTTGTTATATACTGGGAACAACATAACTGGATCCTGTAATAGTTTAAGTTTCAGTCAGTTGATGAAATACAGTGCTAATTCCATAATAGATGTTCAGAATGAGACCATCTCCTAAGCATTTGGAGTCACTCTTGGAAAGTCTAACGCCTATATCTTGAGCTGTTTTCCATACAACCATTTAGATTTTTGCCTTACATGAAGGTCTTCCATCTAATTTTGTTGTTATTTGAATTACTTTTTAAAAAATGTCTCTTTAATGTTGAGAACTTCATACATGTATACAATAAAATATGGTCCTAAATGGCCACCCATTTGCTCCCTCTTGCTTTTCTGATATTCTTTCTAACAAGATCCCGTCTAAACTTATGAATGGGTATGGAGCCACCCACTGGATCATGTAAAACTTAGCAGTAGATATATCCTCCAAAAAGAATAGTCTTTGATCTCTTGACAACTTATATACAGCCAGTAGCTCTTAAAGCATGGGATGGAGTGTGAAGATCATCTATCTCCTGTATGTTTTTCTTGTATTTCCTGCAGAATTTTGGCTGCTTTGATCTTATGTAGACAGCCATAGTTTTTGTGAGTTCATGGGTGCACTAATGAAACTGTGTCTAGAAGGCAGCAGTTCACAGCACTTCCTTCTCCCTCAGCTCTCACATCTTTTAATGAATCTTTCACAATGTCCATGAGTTTTGGTGTGTGTAGCGGGGAGGAGCATTACAGGTTTAGAGCTGAAAACCCAGTCTCATGCTCAGAACTATGGCCAGGTAGTTACACATCTCTTCATTGACTGCTGTCCACTGAAGAAAGAAGCATCCTGACCAAGCTTGAGAACAGCCCAGGTCTATGGTATAAATATAAATATTTAGAAGACAATTTGACAACATGATCATTTAACAAAATAGCAATAGCAAATGATATCCTAGGGGCCATCATCTCCATAGTCGTGGGTTTTGATCCTGGATTGTAGCAGAAGACGTGAAATTCCTTCTGTGGAGCAGACCTCAAATCCAGTCAGAAAGTGGTTAGTTACACGATAAAAAGCATGCCACTACTTCTCCAGCGAGCACATCTTACTTGGCAAGTTAGTACTGCAGCATGGGTAGGTTTAGGACTGGATAAAGACCATTGGTGTGTTTTCTTCCCCAACAGCCTGCATAGTGCCTTCAGGCGTTATGAAAACTAACAAGACAGGAAGACACTTCCTGGTCAATTTGAGAGTGACCTTTCTATTTTCTACATTCAAAGAATGTGATGTGCTCATCTACATGGACATTGTCTTAGTGATGGTTTTATTGCTATGAAGAGACACCATGACCATGGTAACTCTTATAAAGGAAAGCATTTAATTGGGGATATCTTACAGTTCAGAAGTTTAGTCCAGGCAGACACAGTACTGAAAAAGGAGCTGAGAGCTCTACATCTGGATCTACAGGCAACAGGCAGAGAACTGGCTTGAGCTTCTGAGACTTCAAAGCCCACCCACTAGTGACACAATTCCTCAAACAAAGTCACACCTACTCCAACAAGGCCACACCTTCTAATAGTGCCACTCCTTATGGACCAAGCATTCAAACACAGGAGTCTATGGGGGCCATGCCTATTCAAACTACCACAGAGATAAAAGCTGAATGATGTTGGAGATTTGGCCATCTTTAGATAGATGAACTCTCACTAACATCAGTGAAGAAAGATATCTGTACTGGTTTATTAAAATGTAATTTTATTCATAGTACTCTATTTCCTGCATACTATCATCCAGGAACAAACAGAGACAACTTTATACAACAAAATAATATTCATCGTCATGCTTTTCTCATATGTAAAAATGATTGTTTCCAAACTAAAAAAGTATGAAGTGTAGTAGCTAGAGTTGCTAGAGTTTTCCTGCCTGGCCCACAGTCAGGACAAACCTCTGTCACCCGCCGGTCCCACAGCCACTCAGACCCAACCAAGTAAACACAGAGACTTATATTGCTTACAAACTGTATGGCCATGGCAGGCTTCTTGCTAACTGTTCTTATATATTAAATTAATCCATTTTTATGAATCTATACCTTGCCACGTGGCTCGTGGCCTACCGGCATCTTCACATGCTTCTTGTCATGGCAGCGGCTGGCAGTGTCTCTCTCCTCTGCCTTCCACTTCCCAGAATTCTCTCAGTTCTCCTCTCTGTTAGTCCTGCCTATACTTCCTGCCTGGCCACTGGCCAATCAGTGTTTTATTTATTGACCAATCAGAGCAATTTGACATACAGACCATCCCAAAGCAATGAAGCAAAAATATTTGTAACCAAAGGGAGTTTAATTGAATAAATATCAGTTGTACACATCAAGATAAATGAATGATAACTTATAGTTCATTATAAAATGTCTTAAAGAAAGAATTTAATTATTTTATATGCATGAACATTTTGCCTGCATGTATGTATGTACACCATGTGCATGCTAGCTGCCTGCAGTAGCCAGAAGAGGACATTAGATCCTTTAGAACTAGGGGTCACAGAGGACTGTGAGCCTCTATGTGGGTGTTGGAAACCGTTTGGTTATGTCCTCTGAAAGAGAGGCTAGTACTCTTAACCTAGGCCATCTTTGCAGCTTCCATTGTAAAATATAATTTAAAGGTACTTGTATGCTAAAATAGGTAGAGTGATCATGAAGGAAATACAGGATGTAACATCTCAATAAATAGAAGATAAGTAATATTTTAAAACTGAAACAACTCTCAGCCAACAAACTGAGGCAGATGAAGAGGGTGGCAACAGAGTATGGATTTTTTATTACTGGTGCTGCTGAAGTGACTCCTGTCATGGAGTCCCTGGAGAACTGCCAGGGACCTCAGCTGGGCTTATGGAATTATGATTTCAACTAATTAACACCTCAGAACTCAGCTGTTACCTATTGCTGGAAATTCAGGAAAACAAAAATAACTTACACTACCATTTTCCAAATTAATTTGGAGTGGGTAGAGTTCACCTTGGGAATAGATTTCTTTAGGGAAAGTGGGAAGGAGTCATTGTAATACAGGTGAAATTCATGCAAAGCTTCACTACTGGACCAGGAATTTTTTAGTGTCAGCTTTATGTTTACCTTCTTATAAAATGTAGACACTGATGTTTCTGCTTTAATTTTCAACTGTGCATTGGTAATCTGTAATATTAGGACTCATTGGTTCTCCATAGGACTTTGGTGATGTGAGCATTAATACAAACACCTTCTTTATGTCCCTCCTCTCTCCTTCCAATGGAAACGCCCGACACATGTTCAGCCACAGCACTGGTTCAATCTCTCTAGTTATTGTTTGTCTATTAAGATTGTCTAGTGCTTTATGATTCAGTCTTGGTACGTTGAATGCTTTGAGATACTATTTCCTAGGTTATCCAAATTCTTAAGCTTTTAATACCAAATTGTACATGATTAAAAAAAATAAAATTTAATTTGTTGGTCAGTTCACATTTGATGAAATAAATGAAATTCTTTCTTTTACACTGAATTTCTTTTAGAATCTGACATTTTCATTGATTCTCCTCATAAGTCTCAACAATCACTTACCATGCAAGTTCAGTGTGATTTTTTTCTCTGTATAGAAAAACTTACAATAAGAACAGTATATGATTACTTATGGTTGAATAAGAAATACATATGACTAATCTTCTATTATGACAGAAATAACCTGCCCTACATTTTCTACCATATAACTTTCTCTCCCTTGGACCACTGCTGCTGTTCATGGTAGGTATTGACATATTGAATTTGATCATGCAATGGATGACAGTAACTTCCTTTGGAAACCTTTTGAAATTACAGCTTAACTCCAAATACCATTGAGCCAGTTCACCAAATAAATTATTTATTTATTTTAGGTTCTCAGGCTTTAAATTTTATTTCATTTTTGACTGTGGCTTTTAATAAAAATAAAAAATAACAAATACAATTGTTACCTACTTTGTTACTATTAAAAATTATTACAAATTACAACATTTTCTTCTTTATTTAAAGATATTACACAAATATTTTCTGCCCCAAAGAAAATTTTTATTTGATGAAATTGCAATAATCAGTGAATATTGAAGTTTTACTTGAATTATGGTTTCATTTGTTTACCATCATAACAAATCGATCTATTATCATGGAGACTCTAAGAGGAACATGCAACTTTCCTAGGGAAAATAAACCATGGTTTTCTCAACTGCGCATAAGGAATGGATGACTGTGAGCCTGTATACACCAACATGGGAAGCAGGCCACACCACAAATACAGAAATGACCACATATGTTCTTCTCTGTCATTAAACACATTTGATTGCTGTCAATGACTATTCTTTCTTTAAATACATATCACTGATAATAATAATAATTTGTAATAGTTATTACACTATGATGATTACAATATATAATTGCATACTCATATTAGAATGTATATTATGTTTACAATATAAAATGTGCTAATATATAATGGCACAGATGTATTTTTATACATAGATATTTGTGCTTATTCATATTACATATGTATATGGAATATATACATATTAATATAAGATCATTAATTATGTGATGCAAGAAATTATTGTGATTATTTTCTGTGCAATCACTATTATTATTATATTTTCTCTATTTTGGCATTATGCTTTGGATGTGGATAATATTCAATAAAGCTCATATTCATATTTTATTTCAAATATAACAGTGTTGAGATGCAATAGAATCTTTAAAAATACTTAGGTTGCTCATAAACAATTCTCTTTCTGGAGAGACTGTATGAAGTACCCTGAGAGTTATCTGGATCTCCTGGGACTGGATTAGCCTGCACAGCAGGTGCTGGTAAAGCCAGGTTACCATGGTGTTTGCACTTTACTGCACAAATATCCTTGCCACTTTGCCATGTGCTCTGCCATCTGATGCCATCTGTAATGGGATCTCATCATAAGTTGAACAGACACTAGCAGGTACTATTGGATCTCAAAAATGTGATGTACATAAATGCATTTTTTTTTCTCCTGAATTATCCAGGCTCAGGAATTTTTCAGGGCAGCACAGCATAACTTAAGAGAGATGCAATCTAATCTCTGGCTACTTTCTGCTGCCTTGATAGAGCCAGTCAAGGCTCAAACTTTACGGGAATTCCACCAAGTTCTTCTTACTCAGCTGGCAAGTTGCTTGTTAGAAATGTCTTCATGTTTGACTCACCAAAGCAACACACGTGACTTTATGCATTCACTTCAGGTTTAACAGAAGAGGTTAACGTCATCCAACTGGTGAGTCAGAAGATGAACTCTGTCTTATTGCTATGATGAAACACTATGGCCAAAAGCAAGTTGCAGAGAAAAGGGTTTATGTGGCTTATTCATCCATGTCAATAGTTCACTACTGAAGGAAGTCAAGACAGGAACTCAAATTGGGAAGGAACCTGAAAGGAGGAGTTGATGCAAAGGCCATGAAGGGATCTTGCTTACTGGCTTGCTCTCCATGACTTGCTCAGCCTGCTTTATTATAGAACCCAGGACCCCCAGTTCATGAATGTCACCAATCAAAATGGGCTGGGCCCTCTCCCTTGGACCACTAATTAAGAAAATGCTCTACAGACTTGCCTATAGCCAGATCTTGTGGAGGCATCTTCCCAACTGAGGCACCCTGCTCTCCGATGATCACTGCCTGTGTCAAGCTGACATAAAACTAGCCAGCACTAACTCTGGAGTGTAGTATTTACTTCTGGGAAAGATCCAGCCAGAAATCCTGAAGTGCCTACATCCTACAGTCCTCGTTAGCCATAGGAGCATGACAAAATCAGCACATCATTGTATAATTTTGAATATCGATCTGGAAGACTATTTATGAATTATAAAATGTCATCCAAATTTTCCTTGATGATATTATGCTTCATTTCCCTGCTCATTAGTTAAAATTCCCCTGTACTGTTGCCCTGCCCGCTGAGTTCAGGGCTTTGAATTCACTTCCGTGCTAGAGAGTGTGTTGACCCTGTGTACTGACACCTGTGATGTCTGATCGCTTAGCAGAATGAATGGTCCTCAGCTTTCCTAATTCTGTAACCTTTAATATAGTTCCTCATGATGTGGTGACCTCCAACCATAAAATTGCTTTTGTTGCTACTTCATAACTGTAATTTTGCTACTGTTATGAATCATAATATAAATATCTGTTTTCTGATGGTTTTAGGCCACCCTGTGAAAGGGTCATTGGACCCCCAAGGGATCATGACCCATAGGTTGAGAACCACTGTCACGTGCCATAATGCCATAATGCTTCATTAATTATTGTAGCTAGAGTTTTCCTGCCTGGTCCACAGTCAGGACAAATCTCTCTCACCTGCCAGTCCCACAGCAGCTCAGACCCAACCAAGTAAACACAGAGACTTATATTGCTTACAAACTGTATGGCCGTGGCAGGCTTCTTGCTAACTGTCCTTATATCTTAAATTAATCTATTTCTATAAATCTGTACCTTGTCACGTGGCTCGTGGCTTACCGGCATCTTTACATGCTGCTTGTCCTGGCGGCGGCTGGCAGTGACTCCTTCCACCTTCCTGCTCTTTTCTCCTCTCTGTTAGTCCCGCCTATACTTCCTGCCTAGCCACTGGCCAATCGGTGTTCTATTTATTTACCGATCAGAGTAATTTGACATACAGACCATCCTACAGCAAATTATATATATATATATATATATATTAGTTTCAGTGATAAAAGGCCCCCAACAAAGCACCTAAGTGGAGGAAGTACATATTTTAGCCTACCATTCCAGGTTACAATCATCAAAGAAGGCAAGCCAAGTTAGCAGGATCTTATAGTCATATCAACAGTTGATAGCAGAGGGAATGAATTATTCATCCTTATTCAACTCACTGTCTTCCTTTTAGTACATTCCAGGACTCAAGCCCAAGAAATGCTGCTACTCACCTTTAGATTGGGTTTTCCATAGTCGATTGACACAATCAGACAATCTCCACCCCAAGGCTTGCCCACAGTCCAACCTAATCTAATCTAGACAGTGCCTAATTGAAACTCTCTTCCAGGTGATTTTAGATTGGGTCAAGTTCACCATGAAAACTAATCCTTTCAGACTGTGATCAAAGTCAATCATTGTGATTTTATGTGTACAGTCTATCTGTGTACAGACTCATTTCTGTATGTACAGTGCATGAAGGTGTATATGCACATTTGTGTGTGCATACAGAGGCCACAGGTCAGATTAAAGTATCTTCCTCAGTCACTCTCCACCTTTTTAAAAAATTATAATATTTTTAGCAAGTCTTTGAGAATTTCATAAATGCATGTACAAAGCATTTTTTAATCACATTAGAATTTCCTCCCCACCCCCAAACTCTTTCTGGATCCACTCAATTGCCATTTTGCATTATATCCTTTTTTTTTTTTAATCACAGAGTCCAATTTGTGCTATCCATATGTGCATGGATGTGAGGTCATCTGCTGGAGCATGGTTGGCCTACCAAGGACCACACTCTTAAAGAAAAAGGACTCTCCTTTCCTTGGCAGCCAGCAATCCTCAGTAGGGATCACTCATGAGCCTTTCTCTATGTGATACTGGAATGTTTTTGACTGGATTTATTTTGTGAAAGTTTTTTTGTTTGTTTCTTTTGTTTTTTTGTTTGTTTGTTTGTTTTTTGTATGGTCTTGTATTGAACCAGAAGCTTACCAATTCATCCAGGCTGGCAGGCAAGGGATGCAGGGACCTGTCTGTTTCTACCTATTTAGGACTGGGATTGTAGGAATGCCCTCCTGCCATCAGGCCAGGCACTCTTAAATGGCTACTGGGTATTCCATCTAAAACCTTCACACTTTTGTTAGAGCTGTTTTCCCAGCTTCAATTACTGTGATTTTTCTACAGACTTTCAAGATTTTTGTGACTGATATTGTTATTTAGTTGATTCACTACCTCTGTTATATAGTTTATGAAGAAAAATATACCAGTTCTTGAATAACAAATGTTGCTTGCTGAATATTGCTTTATTTTAAACTAAATGAAGTACTCAGATATACCATATTTTTAGTGTCATGATTCTTAGCAAACACAATCTTGCATTTCATATCTTATTAATCAAATATCAAATACAAGAAAGCAATATTCTAAATGCTTTCAAGATGCCTTGGGCCCCAAGGAGTGGATTCTGATCTACAGTTTATGCTGCCTGTGGTGATTACGAATTGCAATGAAAAACAACAACAAAAATAAGTTTCATTTGTGCCATAAAATTTTGCTTTTTAAATCAGTACAGAAAGGAATATTGATTAACTCAAATCATTAACAAATGACCTAAACCTTTCTTTTTAAATCTATTCTTTCCCTAGAATAGTTCAAGAATAAGAATATTTTCTTTTTTTAATTTTTTTATTTTATAATTTAATTTACATATCAGCCACAGATTCCAATGTCCTCCCTCCTCCTGCCACCCCCCCTCCCCCCAACCCACCCTACATTCTCATCTCCTCCAGGGCAAGGAATCCCCTAAAAAAAAAAAAGAAAGTAAGCATTTGTAATCAGAACACCCACATTAAAATCCTATATGGTTACTCTTTCAATCCTAGATACACAGACTTGTGCACTTCAGTTAAAAATACCAAATAGTTCTTTAAAATGAAAGTGATGATATTGTTCACATGAATGATAAATTTTTTTATTAATTACTTAAAAAAAGAATACTTGAATACTTTCTATTTCCAAAAGTTACATAAATATTCAATTTGGATTATAACCCCAATAGTATACTGATTACCAAAAAAATTATCTGAGCTCCTCAGTAGTCACTGTAACCATCTGTGTTTTCATTTTCTCCTCACCTCTCTCCTAAAACAAAAGTATCCCAAGCAATCTGTTCTACTTTATTCGATTTAAAATAAGATTTCAAGAGACTTTTTCACACTGTTTCTGTCTCTTCATTTCTCGTCAAGCAATAAGTAGACAAGATGATGTGAGTTTGTATTTGGGAACTCCAGTCCAGTTACCATGTGAGTGACTCTTCAAGAGAATTAGCCCAGCCACTTCATCCTCGGCCATCAATCATATCCAAATTGATTGCTTCCAGACTGCAGATGTGTGTATAAGTTCATAAGAGATCACACACGCAGCCACACAGGAAAACTGGTGAGACACCCCAAAGAACCACCAGTGGTCAAGATACTCTTTTATGTTGCTGCATGTTTGGATATGTACTACCTAGTCAGAGCTAATCTGTACCTCCATTCTAAGATGTAGATGGAGTGTCAAACAGAACCAATTTCACTGATTGAAACAACACAATTGGTATTAAAACTTAGAAGTGAATGTCTTTACATAGTAAATCTCAATATATCAGCAATACTGTTTGGCCTTAGAGAAGAAATTGAAGTGAGCAAATACACAAATAAATTAATACAAGTTAAGGACTTTTTCCATATCATCAGCCATCCCTACTACGGTTTTATTTGTCTTAAAGTGTTAGATTTTATTCTTCACATCTGATGTAATTTTGTTTCTGGTCTATAAGACATAATGTTAAGAAAATTGTCAAGGTGAATGAACATTGGAAAAACCAAAGGCACAACTATTAATATGTGGTGCCAAAGTGTAAGGTTCACTTTAGATTTTTTAATATAGCCTGACATTATTAACTAAGGCTTGAAGAATATTTTCTCCATTCAGAAGTATTTTTATTTTATTTTATTGGCAGTGGAGGAGGAAAGGGTTTATTCAGGTTACACATTCATATTATAATTCATCACCAAATGAAGTCAGGGCAGGAATTTAAGCAGGGTAGGATCCTGGAGGCAGAAGCTGCTGCAGAAGCCATGCAGGGGTGCTCCTTACTACCTTGCTTGACCTGCTTTCTTAGAGAACTCAGGAATTTATCTTCAGATTTCATGTTTGTTATCTAGTAGTTACAGGAAACTATCTTCACTCATAAAAATACATGATGTCACTGATTATATGATGTTTCATACCACTTTACTAGACCAGTAGAATCCCTAAATACACTCTAAATAATTGCCCTTATATCAACAGAACAGTGTAATTCTCATCCTTCATCAAGGAAACTTCTCTTTGCAACAGATAGAGACCATTACAGAAAACCAAAACTTTTCAAAATACAAAGTTGTGGAGCCCAGTCCCAACTGATATCATCTACAACACAACTTCTGCATCTAAGACTGGTAGGAAGATGGTAAGAGACAGAGGATCAGGGAGTTTGCTGTGAGATTCTGTCTCCTAGGAATGTCATAATCTACACACATGTAGTCTTACCAACATGGTTGTCTAAACATGACCTGAACAAGAATGATCCCAACAGACTTACTAACGTGGAAGGGGGAAACCTTACCAGTCCCCAACCTTACACAAAATATTACAGGCAACTAAGACATGCTGAAAATGTGAGAAAGAGTCTTCTCCAGGGAAGAGCACACCAATACCAAATGATCAGCCCTGAAAATATGCACACAAGTAACATTATGTGGACTTGGGCTGGGAGAGTTCTTTTTGTGTATTTTTAAATACAGAAAGAAAAAGAAAAAGAAGTCAATGAAATGATTCTTAATGATACTCTGCTATACTCATAAACTGAAGCCTAGCATAACTGTCATCAGAGAGGTTTCATCCAGCAACTGATCAGAGCAAATGCAGAGCACCACAGTCAAGCATTAGGTAGAGTTTGGGGGAATCCTGAGGAAGAGGGGGAGGAAGGATTATAAGGGCCAGAGGGGTCAAGGACACCACAAAAATCCCACAGAATCAATTAACCATGGCCCACAGGGGCTCCCAGAAACTGAAGAGACAAACACTACATTGTAGGACCCTATATGGGTCTGAGATAGCTCTTCTTTTTACTTTTCTATTAATCAAAATGTGTTCTTTAACCATTTCATAGGCACTAATATAATACAGTCTGGTTACTCTCATTCTTCACCTTCTCCTGTCTCTTCCCACCCCTGTGAAAATCCCCTCTTCCCCACAAGTCCCTTCCCCTGTCTCTGTCTCTCCAGAACTGGGATTATAGGCATGCCATCATGCCATCAGGCAGGCATTTTACATGGCTGATGGGTATCCATCCCATCTGTGCTCAGGTCTGTGTGATTGACTGAGTTTAACCAGGGTCACCTCTGTTTCCATACATTTGGAACTGTGTAATGGAGCCTGGTAAGCTCACCAGAGCATTCAAAGTTGAAGACAGTAACCATCCCTGTCCAGAGTCCTTGAGTAGTTCAGTAGGGAGGGATAGTAGTACATGCAGAATGACTTGCCATCCATAGTGTCTTAGTTAGGGTTACTAATGCTGTGATAAACACCATGACCAAAGCAGTGTGTTGGGGGATTTATTTGACTGATAGTTCCACATCACTGGAGGAAGTCAGGACAGGAACTCAAACAAGGCAGGAATATGGAGACAGGAGCTGATGCAGAGACCATGGAGGTTGCTGCTTACTGGCTTGCTCCCCATGGCTTGCTCAGCCTGCTTTCTTATAGAACCCAGGACCACCAGCCCAGGGATGGCACCACCCACAATGGGCTGGACCCTCCCCCATCAACCACTAATTAAGAAAATGCCTTAGAAATGGATCTTAAGGAGGCATTTTTCTCAGTTGAGGTTCCCTCCTTTCAAATAATTCTAACTTCTGTCAAGTTAACATAAAAATATACAGCACACATAGGGAATGGTGTTTTTTAATTGTTATTATTTAAAAAATTTAATTTAAATGTATTTTGATCATATTATTCCCCTCCACCAAGTCCTTCCAGACTCTCCCACTTCCTACCCACCCAACTATAAGCTTTTCTCAACAATGAATGAAAAAAACCAACAAACTCCCCAATACTAAGAAAACAAAATAAAACCACATCTAAAAGGAAAAACAACAACAACAAAACCCCACCAAACTGTAGCTAAATAAATGCACACACACAAAAAAAACTGTGGAGTCCAATCATAAGTTGGTCAACTACTCCTGAACATGAGGCTTTTCCTGGAGTGGTTGATATACCCAGTGTCATTCAGCTAAAGAAAAGAGATTTTTCCCTTTTCCAGAAAGTTTAAGTGACAGTTCAGTTGTTAACCTTTACTCTAATGGCTAGGTTTTCATTAGTTAATTAATTAATTAATTAATTAATTAACTTTTTAAATATAACAAAATAACATACACCATGATAAAACAAAAACTATCATATTGAAGTTGGACAAGCCAAACCAACAGGAGAAAAAGAACCCAAGAGAATGTACAGAAATCAGAGACTCACTCCTTCACACACTCAGGAATCCTATAAAAACACTCAACTGGAAACCATAATATAAACACAAATCTGGAGCAGATTTATGCAGGCTCTGAGCTTGTTGCTTCAAGTGTCTGAGTTCATATGAGTTTTGCTTATATTAATTTGGAGGGTCTTTTTTTTTTTTTGGTGTTCTCTATCCCCTCTGGCTCTTACACCTTTCCACTTCCTCTTCCACAGTATTCCCTGAGCTCTGAGAGAAGGGATTTGATGGGGATATCCCATTTCAGGCAGGGTGGGGGAAATGCAGTACATTTACACTCATGGAGTATTATTCAAAAACCAATGATATCATGTAATTTTGGGGCAAATGAATGGAACTAGAAAACAAAATCATTCTGAGTGAGGTATCCTAGACCTAGAAAGACAAATATGGTATGTATTCACTTATGTGTGGATATTAGCTGTGAAATCAATGATAACAAAGCTACAATCCACAGAACCTCAGAAGGTAGATATGGTGTAAGGGGCTATCAGGAACAGATAGATCTTGTTAGGAAAAAGAAAAAGGAAATAGAATAGATAATTATGGATAGGGCTTGAATGGACGGATTAAGTGGGAAGGGAAGGGATTGTGGTAGAGAATACAGGGAGACACAACTAAAATTAAGGGACATTTGAGGGGTAGTATGGAAACCTAATACAGTAGAAACTTCCTAAAATGAAGGTGATCTAAACGGACTTGCCAAATAATGGGTGAGAAAGAGTCACAAGTGGCTATCTCTCATCACTCAACAAAGCTTTCAGTACTAGGATTGGGTTACATCTAATTGAGTTGTTGGACAAAGGTTCATTGTTCTATGGCCCTAAGCTTCCTCTTTCCACCACATTTGCCATTTGTAGTTGGAAATTTTTCTGTGTCCCGCCAAGACAAATTTCTCCCAATCATGTCCCCCAAGTAAATACACAGGCTTATATTAATTATAACTGCTTGACCATTAGCTCAGGCTTATTTCTAACTAGCTATTACACTTAAATTAACCCATAATTCTTATTTATGTTTAGCCATGTGCCTTGGTGCCTTTTTTCAGTTCTGCCTTGTTATCTTGCTTCCTCTGTGTCTGACTGGTGACTCCTGACTCAGCCTTTCTTTCCCAGAAGTCTCCTTATCTGCTTGCCTCGTCTGTACTTCCTGCTTGGCTATTTTTATTTATTTTGTTTATCAACCAATCAGAGCAACACACATTCAAAGCATACAGAACAACATCCCACAGCAGCTGTTCTTACTGAGGATCTCCTTCCAATATTGCTGGTGCCAAATCTTTCCATTCTTGGGGGATAATTCTGTTCTGAGTTGCCCATGAATTTAACATCTGCTTCCCATAGGGTGGATGCATACCATATGAAATGACAGAGTTTTGTTTTGTTTCATTTTCATGCATGAACCAACTAGCACAGGTTTTGGGCCTTTAGGTTATGTGGTCTTTGTCATACCTAATTAATCCCCACATTGTAGCCCAAAGTCATCATGACATACACAAGTGTGTAGATATATGTACATTCCAATGTAAATTAATTTTTAAAACAAGCACAGATTTTAGCTCTCTAACATCTCTCACAGAAGTCATCTCTTTTTCATTGTATATAAGTAAGAGATTTATGTGCAGTGAAATTTTTGAAATAAATTGAAGGAATGTTTCATGAATGTGTAACCAAAGAAAGATCATGGATGAACATGATAATATAAATATTCTTAGGATAAATATTTCCCAAACTTTTCATGAGAAGCAAATGGTTATTTTGCTTTATTGTTCTGTGTCAGTAACATTTTAACTTATATTAAATTATTGGCATGACTGTAAAAATATTTAACTAGAGATAAAGAAATAGTCATTTGCAAATACTTATCAGTGTCCTCCATGAGATAATTTAGACATGAGTAAATGAGATCTTTGATAAACATTATTTGCTCATCCAATATCATTCAATGTGTTATTTGCAAGGGATAATGGCACTTCTGCTTTAAATATTGACCTAAAGGTTAGTCTTTCAAAGTATCTAAAATAATTAAAAACAATGTCTAATGTTTCACTATTAGATTGTATAAATATTTACATCATAAATCAAATGTTACTGGTCAAGGATTTTCACAGTTAAGAAAATGAGAGCAATAATATGTCTTCCTTTGCTTCAGCTATTCAAGCTTTAAATAAAACCCCCTGAAAATGTCAATCTTTTTGCATCCAGATACAATGCACAAATCAACAGAGGCGTCAACAGCTCTGAATAATTAGGGAGACTTAAAAATTAGATGGTGAAATATCCCAGGATAAATGTAAATGCTGTGGTTTTGAATGAAACACATTATCCAATCATAATTTTCTGTGGCCATGCAATGACTTAAATTATAGATAATGACTTCTTTTATTCAAGAATCCACAATCTCTTGAAATTTGACTCCCTCATAATCTTTTTTATTGTAAGTAGAAATTTCACTCACTATTGAAGAGCATGCTTCTTCTCCTGACAGAAAGCTCAGAAGTTCTACCAAGCTCACCCCCATGAAATGCACCCAGGAGATCCATTTTAAATGTCACACTTGAGAAGGCCCCTGCAAAGGCTCTTGCTTTGTCTCCCGTGGGAATCTGGTATGTATCCTTGCAGCTTTTCTCTTGCTGAGTCTGTTTCTGTGTTTGCTTTGGGAACAATATTGAGTAGTTACATGATTTATATCCACTTTCAAACCAGGCTGGAGGCCAAATGGTTCTCTGTACAAATTATAAATGTCGAGGCTTTGGAATCTGCTTTGTTTAGTATTGTTTATCTGGAAGATTGCAAACAATATTGAGGTTATCAGCTAAGACTGGGCAGAAAACTAGCATGGTGTCGGGACAGTGGGAGAAAGAATCTATTTATCCAAACTCTGACATGCTAAGAACCTCAGTGATCCACAATTATTAAACTATCAGCTTCGTATGTTTGGGTAGTTGTTCTGTTAGCTTGTTTGTTTGACTGCATAGATTTCTCCTCTATGGTGTATCTTGGTATTTTTTTTCCCCTAGGCTAAAGTTACAGATGTAGAAAAAAGTCCCACATTTCTCTGTGTGTTTCTCCTGATGATCACCTCCTCTTATTTAAAGTGGAGGGCTAACTGACAGTTCATGAAGCTCTGTTTGAAAATACAGCCCTTTACTGCAGCCAACTGCTCTGTTCGGTGTCGGTTATGGTAGAAAAGAGGAAATACAGATAGAGGTACGGTATGGACTTCCTTTCTAAGCCTAAGTAGGATGAGTCAGGACTTCTAAAGGGCTTGCTGGCTTAAAAGACAATCACATGAAACAGAATGAATGTGTTTTGTATCTTGAATTTTAAAATGGGGAAACTAGTGGAATGGGATAAATTCCTCGTTTCTCATTGATATCTGATATTACCAACCTAGAGTGAGAAAAAGTACTGAGTGTGTGGGTTTTTTCATTGTTCCTTTTTACTTTGTTGGAAGAAATAAATCTAAACTAAATATACAAACAAATTTCAAGACATGAGAAACATTTCAGCAATTTCAAGCTCAGAGTTAAGACCAAAGTCTCCTGAGAAAATAACCCTACATAGAACAGCATCTAAAGAAAACCAGAAGAAAACTAGGAATTTTCCTCTGCTCTAACTTTCCTTGCTGTCCTGGGATTTGGTGAGTTTCTTCTCATTGGAAGTAAAACTGCTTTGTGATGAAATAGATTTTTTATCTGTTGAATAGTGAAAGACACATTTATTGAACCTAGGATATGAATTCCATAATTACTAGAGAAGAAAAATATTAAAATTATGTAAGATTGTGGAAGCCCTATGATGAAGAGCTTTGGTCAGAAACATCCAAGATACTTGGCGACAGCTGAATGGTGATATCAGTCCTGGACAAGAAAGAAAATCCCCCCCAAAAAAGAGTATTAGGCTGAAAATAATTGTCATGGGGTGATGCTAACATTTCCCTGAGATATTTTTGAGTGCAGAAAATAAGCTCAAAACAATATGTTCTAAATACTTCTCCAGAGTTACTCATGGACAAATCTGTATTAATAATAATAGGATGCAGGAATGGCATGATGACTTTTGTAGCAGTAGATGATTTTTCTTATTGGAATCTCAATTAGTTTGGACTTCTTAAATTCCTTAGTTTGTTTGTTGGTTTTGTTTTGTTTTTCCCAGTGCTGTAAAATAATCTGACCAAAGCAACTTAAAGAAAGAAAGATTCAGCCGGGCGGGCAGTGGTGGCACAAGCTCCAGCACTTGGGAGGCAGAGGCAGGTGGTTCTTTGTGAGTTCGAGGCCATCCTGGTCTGCAGAGCGAGATCCAGGAAAGGCACAAAGCTACACAGAGAAACCCTGTCTCAAAACAAAACAAGATAGAAAGAAAGAAAGAAAAGAAAGAAAGAAAGAAAGGAAGGAAGGAAGGAAGGAAGGAAGGAAGGAAGGAAGGAAGGAAGAAAGAAAGAAAGAAAGAAAGAAAGAAAGAAAGAAAGAAAGAAAGAAAGAAAGAGAGAAAGAAAGATTCATTTTGGTTCATAGTTCCAGTGTAACTCTTCATAATGAAAAAGTCTCAGCAGAAGGGGCTTGAGGAAGCTGGTCTCCTTGTATCCATAGTCAAGAAGTAGAGATTAAAGGATGCTTACTTTCAGTTAGAATCCTCCTTTGTATACAGTCCAGGACAGCATCCCAGGGAATGACACTGCGCACTTTCACTGTAGCTCTTCCGGCCTCAGATCTAACCTAAATAATTCCTCACAGGCAAGTCCAGAAGCGAAATAATCCTTCACAGGTGTACAAACAGAGTTGTCTTCAAGGTGGTTCCAGATATGGTCAAGTTAATAAAACTAACTATGCTGCTTTCTAATATCTTTTTACTGAAGAATAATACAGTTATTTTAATACAAAATCTTTTTTAGTTAAGAGGATCCAAACACATTTGGATTCAGCAATGTTTTCTGGATCTGCTGTATTCTGCAACATCAACTAAATTTGAACACCATATAGAATCATTTCTTCCCCTGATCTACCTGAGGGTGCTAGATACTTAACATCTCAGTGTAAGTCATCACAAATGCCAACAATTATGCTTCTCTTCTTACCTGTTTTCTTTTGCCGTGTGATGTATTTTGCCAACTTTTTAGCAGATTGGAAGCATTATGAAACTGTGCCTGGGAACTTCCTTCAACAATGCCTGATGGGAAATTACAAAGTAATCCTGCTCCTTTGCTCCTTGAATGTTATGTGGCTCACATTTTCCACTGCCTCTCAGACATGGAGACACAGAATTAAGCTCCACTAACCCACACTGATATTGGGCCTGTCAACACCAAGTTTATTAATGAACATGACTTTCTTGGATCTCTCTATGCTCTGTTTCCCTCTGTCTCTTTCAATTCCCAAATAATTTTGGCACCTACCCTCTGCTATAACTAAGCCATTATGTAATCAGTAGACATATCTCTGACAAGCATTTTAATAATAATTATTTTAATCATTAATTGTGCAACTCTGAGATATCAACCCAAAATACATTTTCCAAAATATTATTTGACTTTCCAATGTTGGGGTGCTTTAAGTTGATTTATAAGTAAACTTTGAACATTCAGGCAATTTTAAAGACATTTGCAAGCCATTCAGAGAGAAAACCAAACTACTTAATCACTAAGCAAAAGCTTGCTTACTTTTTCTTGTGTATGAAAACAGGAAATAATAAGCAAGAGGTAAATTCAGTGCCATATTAGTTTCTTATGCTTACAACTATGCATTTCCTTATGTATTTTAGGAAACTGAAAGTACGTACATGTCTATCATTACTCATCAATGCAAACTTATAAATATTTAAGAGATGAAAATTAGCTCAAGAGAAGGTAGTTACTGAAAAGAAGTTATGTGTCAGTGTGCTCTACCTAGAAAAACAACAACTGCATCTCATTAGTGCAGTTTCATTTCCTGAGAACATTTTAACTTACCATGTTCTAATATGAACTTTGTCATTATTAAATTGTTTTAATAAAATTTTTCCTTTGTGCAAAAGATTACATTTGTTCAAAATTATTGGTTTTCCTCATTTGAAAAACATTTTTCTGACAAATAAACTCTGTGAATGAGTCCATACCCAGTTCTTGTTCTTTGTAGGTACATAGTGTGCTAGATCTATTGATATAGCAACTTTTCCTCTGAAAACTTTAATATTTACTTCCTAAAATCAGGCTTGAACTTAACACTTCCAAACAACTCAGAAAGCGCTGTCTGGTAATGTGGAACCATGAGGCATGACCTGCAGAAACAGAGCAATGAGTGTGTAGAGAAAATATCAACCTTATTGTGAAGAACTGAATTCCATCTAGCCTGTATTCATGTTTGAAACCTCAATTTCTAATGCTATGTGATTGGGCGCTGGGAAGTTGAGGATGATCAGATGAGGTTAACGTGGCCCCAACCCTGTGAACAAATTATTATCCAGAAAATGCTTTCAACTTAGAAAGGATCTGCACTAGGGTTTGAATCAGGCAAACTTGATATCGGCCTTGCCATCCCACAAAGCAGTGGATAATCAAGAGGTGTTGTTTAAACCACTGGCATTTAATTATAGGAACCCAAGCTTATTGGTGGAAGTATTAAGGCAACTCTACGTAGTTAAAAGGGAGGTTTATTTTGTGGGGTAACTTACAAGTAAAGGGTAGGTGTACCATAGTCCAGCAGTGTTCTCTGGAGAATTCTGCTCAGTCTACCTCCAGCATCCAGGATCCAGGAATCAAGAGAGCCAGCATATCCGGATCTCAGGTCTTAAGGGCTCCCTCTTGGCCCTTCCTCATAGGCATGACAGTTACCGGAAGCCTCAATGGGGGTTGGAACTTCAGATCAAAGCTGGAACAGCTACCCACTACACAAACTGATGCTCAGCCTTCAGTCCTGAGAAGAGGAGTGCCTCTGTGACAAAGACCTACTAAGTTGAAGCACTTGGGCACTGGATGAGCAATAGTGTGAGAAAGGTCCAGTACAATCCAGGAACACAAATGTTAAGAATTACTGTCACCAGGTTTTAGAAGAAAAGCTGGAGAAGTATCTATTGTTATTAAATGATAAAAATCTGGCAGGTTTTTTTTTGTGCTTTTTAGACATTAGAACTTACTTGTGAAGCAAATTCTTGACAGAGTTCCCTCTCTCCTTCTGACTGCTCAGGGTAGGTGGCAAAAGGTGGTAAGTGAATAGAAGATGAAGTAGTTAAACAGAGAGGGATACAAACTCAAGATTTATAAGACTCTCAGAATATCTAGCTGTGCTAGCTGATTTTGTCAATGGACACAAATCTAGACCTATCTGGGAATAGGGAATTTTAACTGAGAGAATGCCTCCAGAAGATTGGCCTGTAGGCAAGTCTGTCTGGTATTGTCTTGATTATAATTTCTCTGGGAAGGTCCAAGTCCCTGTGCATGGTGACATCCCTGAGTTGTATTAGAAAGCAGAATGTGCAAGCAATAAGGAGCAATCCAGTAATCAGCACTCCTCGGCGTCCTTTGCTTTAGTTCTTGCCCCCAGCTTCCTGTCTCAAGTTCCTGGCTTGGCTTCCTTTGATCATGGACTGTGATAAGCCAAATAAACTCTTTAATCTCCAAGTTGCTTGTGGCCATGGTGTTTTATCAAAGCAATAAGAGCCCTGAGACACCATCTTACAAGAAAAGAGAAAATTTATTCTGAAGAAATTGTAAGGATGCTGCTGAGCACCCACTTCAGTGGAAGTCATGGATCAAGATCGGATTATGCTCACAGATACTGCCAATTTAATGAAAGGGAACATACACACAGACTTGCTAGGTATTACATGCCTACACCACCAAGCCAGTTGGAGAAAAATGTAGACTGTCTTCAAGAAAAAGAAAAGAGGACCTTTAAGTCAATCCATGGCATTTTAGAATGAATGCCTTACTTTCAACAGGCCAGAGAGCTCTTGATCCAAGCTCTGGGGTGGGGACACCCAGAACCTTTGGGGAAGAAAGAACAGCCAATAGAGATTTGGAGGTAGGATTCCTTCCCACTATGTGTAGAAAGCAAAGTGTCTGGATAGAGAGAATTGTTACTGAAGGTTAAGGGACACTGGTGTCTGCCTTGCTAGTTTTGGACTTCTTAGAAGCCGTGATCACCTCCTCCTCCCTTTCTTACCCCTTTAGAAGGAGAATGCATATTCATCCTTGCCTGACCCCTCTACTTTAAATTTTCATAGATTATTATTTATTTTTATAATTAATATAGTTACTTCATTTCCCCCTTCCTTTTCCTCCTTCTAAACCCTTGCACATATCCCTCCTCGCTCTTTTTCAAATTCATTGTCTCTTTTCATTAATTGCTGTTATATACATGTATATATGTATATGTATATATACTATATATACATATATATGTAGGTAATGCATTTTTATATGTATATATATATATATATTTGAAATGTACAGCTTTCCAATCTTCACAGGTTCAAACCTTGGGAGAAATTTTGCCTCAGGATGAATAATTCCTAAAGGCCCACTATATAAAATTTAGATGGTCTTTGGAGACTTTACGTTTTAGAATTGGTGTTTGTGTAAGTTAAGATTTGGTGGCATTTGAGGATGAAAGCAACAAGCACATGAATTTTGAGTGCCCAGTTCATAATGGCTTAGACTGAGTTGTGCCCTCTAAAAATTATTACATTGAGTCAATAACACAAGATGTGAACTTTCTTGGAGTCTTTTGAAAGGTAGTTGTGGTTAGCTAAGGTAGTGGTCATGAAGCTCTCATGATTTAAATAATATCACTACTAAGAAGAAGACTAGACATAGGCAGTGTATGAAGAGAACCACAGAGGGAGAGTGGAAGAGGGAAGCCATTGACAAAAAAGAAATAAGGAACACATCTTCAACGTGAGGAGAATTGAACACACATCAAGTGAATGTTGATGTACTTCCTATTATCCAGGAATGTAAACAACAAAACAACAACAACCTAAATGTCCATCTTTAATCTACCCAGTCTATGGTATTCTGTTACAGCAGCCTCACTGAAGTCATGGAAGTGTTTATTTTTAATTAGCTCAACCAGGCATTGAAAAGCATTTTTATTCTGACCATGAATGTAATTAAAATACAGTTTAGTTTTATTTTATAATTAATAGAAATATACTCCATTCATCATAATTAGCTTATTAAAAACATCAATAAATTGAGTTTTAAGAAAAATGTTGTTTCTAGGGTTAAAATGCATTTGACAATATTCAAAAGCTAACATATTATTCATAAAATAGATTGAGAAGGTGTAGGAAATTTAAAAACACCTGCAGTAATCACCCCATGTTTTATCCTCATTCTTTACATGAAGTACTATTTTATGCCATGGTGAAAGATACTGTTTTTCTCTCTGACCTCAAATAGGTAGTCAACATTATTCTGTCATTGCTCAAAACTGCCATTACAAGCTCTAACCCCCAGGTTGGATCTCCAGGGAGTCACAACAAACAGAGCTAGTGTTTGCAGAGTCGTGCTTGAAAATATTGTAGGAAGCATATTTGGCGGCTGACAAAGACAGAGTCAGGGGTCCAGGCTCCCAGGTGACATGGCTACTTGAACAGACAGCTGTTACATGAGCCTGAGTAAGGACTGCCAGGGATGTGGAGGACTTCATGAAGTGAACACATGACTCCCAATCAAAACAACAAGAATCAGCTATGCAAAAGTGAATGGAAGGACAAGGGGCTTTCACTTGTTTACTGGACTCTAAAGGTTGTTGACAATGTTTAAGTAGTCCCTTTGCTGGTAGACCAGTGAGGAAACCTCTGTTAGTTACTTGTCTCATTGCCACGACAAGAAGCGACCTCGAGGGTTTATTTTGGTTCACAGTTTCAGAGACTAGAAATCCCTGTGGCAGAAGCCTGAGGCAGCTGGGCAGATTGTATCTGCAGTCAGAAAGTGGAGACTAGTGCTCATCTGGCTTTCTTCTTTTTATGCAGTCAGGAGTCCCAGCCCTGAGATGCACTGTGTGATGAGCTTCCTTCTTCGATCACTCTAATTTAGACAGTTTTCACAGTGGTGCACAGAGGCTTGTTTTCTTGGTGATTATAGGTCCTATCAAGTTGGCAGTATCAACCATTTCAAAGGCTTTTGTTGTTTGCTATATGTTAATTATTAATTAAAAACACCAACAAAGGAAATTAGAATCGGGAACTTTTGAGTAGTGTCTTATGTTAATGAATTACCAGAATTTATGAAAATACCATTTGAGGGACTCCATATGTATTGGTGATAATTTTTAAGTGATAACAAATAAATGTAGGTGTGTATTGATAAGACATAAAACCCAGATATTATTCTTTTAAATGGTGACACGTTTACAAATATTGTCAAAAATGGTCAAATATTTATTCAAGTGATGTTTTATGTCTTTTAATTGTGATTCAGAGAATTTATGTGGATGAGCAAACAAGCACAAACTCTTACATATGGAAGGACAGAGGAAGCAATTAGAGGGAAAAGAGAGGATTATAGAGGAGTAAAAGAATGATGCATTTTCCATACTTTCCACATATGTTAGGTCCAGATTTGTATTTATGAGAGAGTGCTGTGTGTTGAGAGAGTGGGGGGAGAGAAAGAGAGAAAGAGAGAGAGTGAGAGAGAGAGAAAGTGAGAGCACATGCACGTATGTGTATATGTTAGCATGTGCACATCTGTGTGTGTTTGAAACTTCATGAATTCAAAGCAGGAAGGGAACTAGTTGGAAGAAGGAAGAACTAGACCAATGCATTAGTAAGGATTCTCTAAAAGAATAGAATTGTTAAAATGTAATATATATATATATATATAATATTTTAATAAAACAATATGTTTAATAAATCCCCTATATATTTCATATGTATATATGGGGAACATATTAGACTGGCTAGTAGGTTTTAATGTAAGTAGTTCAACAATAATGTCCTCTGACAGGAAGGCCAAGAATCTGGTAGTTATATAGTCCAGGAGACTGGATGTCTCATTAGTCCCAATATGCTGCTATTGTCCCATAGGTTTCCTATAGAGTTGTTGGTCTTAAGTCTATGTTGGAATCCCAAAGAGGTAGGCTAATACCAGTGAATAAATGACAGAAGCAAGAGAGATTTACTTTCTAGCAAGAGTGAGGGCAAGCAGGCAAAAAGGAAAAGCATCCTCTTCCACATCCTTTTACATAGGTTGCACCATAAAATGTGGCACAGATTTAGTGTGAATCTTCCTACTTCAAACGATCAATTAACAGAAACCTTCACAGGTATGACCAGCTGCTTGGGTCTTAGTTTATTCCAAATATATTTGAAAAGCAGTATTAACCATAAGAACCAGAAAAGGGAGGCAGAAAGAAAAGAAGGAGCAGTGTGTGTGTGTGTGTGTGTGTGTGTGTGTGTGTGTGTGTGTGAATGAGTACAATATAATAATAAATATATGATAAAACTGTCATAACAAAGCCATAGTTTGTATCTTAACTAAAAATTAGCAGAAACAAAACAAAATAAAAATGTGCAAACAATAATAAAAATTTCAACATTAACCATGTCATAGACGTCAAATTTAGAAGTAAATAATATCTTATTACATATAACAGTCCACAATTAAAGACATAAGGTTCCATTTCTTTATGTGGTGATTCTTAATCAGGTCTGTAGCTGATGGGAGGCCCTCTTATTTCTATTGCTGTGAAGAGACACCATGACCATGGCAACTCTTATAAAAGAAAGTATTTAATTAGAGACTTGTCTATCTTCCCAGAGGGTCAGTCCATTACGTTATAGCAGGGAGCAAGGTGGCAAGCATGGTGCTGGAGCAGTAGCTGAGAGCTCGGTCAGGATCTGCAAAAAGAGACGGAGAGGTGGAGGTAGATGGAGAGGGAGATGGAGAGGTAGATGGAGAGGGAGACGTAGATAGAGAGGTGGAGGTTGATGGAGAGGGAGATGGAGAAGGAGTGGTAGATGGAGAGGAAGAGGTAAATGGAGAGGGAGAGGGAGATGGAGAGGGAGTGGGAGAGGGAGAGGGAGAGAGAGAGAGAGAGAGAGAGAGAGAGAGAGAGAGAGAGAGAGAGTCTGTGCCTGGCTGACATGGGCTTTTGAAACTTCAAAGTCCACTCCTAGTGAAAGACTTCTTTCAACAAGGCCACACCTTCTAATCTGTGGTGATATTGTGTTCCCCAAAAGTATATCGTGCACCCTAATAAACTTATCTGGGGTCAGAGAACAGAACAGCCACTAGATATAGAGGCCAGAAAATGGTGGCACACACACCTTTAATCCTGTCACTTGGTAGGCAGAGATCCATCCGGATCTCTGTGAGTTTAAAGCCACACTGGAAACAGCCGGGCATGGTGACTTACGTCTTTAATCCCAGGAAGTGATGGCAGAAAGAAGAAAGGTATATAAGGCGTGAGGACCAGGAACTAGAGCTGGTTAAGCTTTTAGGCTTTTGAACAGCAGTTTGGCTGAGATTTATTTGGATGAGGACTCAGAGGCTTCCAGTCTGAGGAAACAGGATCAGCTGAGGAACTGGCGAGGTGAGGAAGCTGTGGCTTGTTCTGCTTCTCTGATCTTCCAGCATTCACCCCAATACCTGGCTTCAGGTTTGTTTTATTAATAAGACCTGTTAAGGTTCATGCTACACTAATCCCCCTTTTTTTTATTTAAGAAATTTTTTACTCTTGTCTCACAGATGCCCCTCTCATCCCTCCTCCTGCTCTCCCCCCAGCCTCCCCCCTATTCCAACCTCCATCCCCTCCTCCAAAAAGGTAAGGCCTCCCACGGGGAGGTACATTCAGTTGAGGCAGGTCCAAGCCCCTCCCCCTGCATCAAGGCTGAGCAAGGTGTCCCACCATAGGCACTGGGCTCCAAAAGGCCAGCTCATGCACCAGGGATAGATCCTGATCCTGCTGCCAGGGGCCCTCCAAACAGACCAAGCTACACAACTGTCTCACTTATGCAGAAGGCCTAGTCCAGTCCCATGCAGGCTCTACAGCTGTTGGTCTAAAGTTCATGAGTTCCCACTAGCTTGGTTCACTTGTCTCTGTAGATTTCCCCATTATGATCTTGATGCTCCTTGCTCATATAATCCCTCTTCCCTCTCTTCGGCCCGACTCCTGGCACTCAGCCTGGCTCTTGGCTGTGGATCTCTGATCTGTGTCCATCAGTTGCTGGATGAAGGCTCTATGATAGCCAGACTACAACCCACAGCTCTAGAGAAGCTAGCTAACAAGGAAGACCCTAAGAGGGACACATGGATCGCTCTGGGAATGGGAAATAGATGAGATCTCCTGAGTAAACAGGGAGTGGGGGGGGGCAACAGAGAGTAGGGGATGGGGGGTGAGAACATAAGGGAACAGGATAGTTGAGCTGGAACAGGGACAGAGTGGGAGAGCAATGAAAGAGATATCGATAGAGGGAGACATCATGGGAATAGGGAGAAACCTGGTGCTAGGGAAGCTCCCAGGAATCCACAAGGATGACCCCAGCTTAGACTACTAACAATAGTGGAGGAGGTACCTGAGCTGGCCTACCCTGATAATCAGACTGGTGAATACCCTCCCAATTCTTCTAATCCTTTCAAGAGTTTCACTCCTGGGTGACTAAACATTCAAATACACAAGTGTACCCGACCCATTCTTATTCCAACCACAGAGGCTGCAGTAAGCTAGCCTCACTGGGAAAGCAATCTTCTATTTCTTGGCAAATACATTCATAACTTAGGGCAGATTTCCAGATGTGGAACTCGGCACAGGGCAGAGAAGCTGTGATGTTTACGTAAATGATGCTACTGGGTGCTCGGAAGCCTTTGGTTCATCCTTAAAGTGTTAGTTTTGTTAACCACATAGCAAGTAAGGGTTTTATTATATATTCACCAATATTAGTGATTTATCTTAAAATTGGCAGAATAGAATAAAGTGTGAAGTTAATGTCTCTGAACAGAAAAACTAATGTTTGGTCACATCTGGGCCACCGAGAGGGACCATTGCTAGGTATCCAGAAATTGGTTAGTCAGAAAAACATCATAAGAGGCTTTCAATGAGATGCTAAAAAAGATTTCATTTTATCTTAGTTGTATTAGTAAGCCATGGAGT